>KK116771.1:0-24626 GCA_000611955.2 Stegodyphus mimosarum
CAATAAAAATAAAAGAGGCGTGCATTTAATGCTTAATAAATAAATATCTCGTAATTACTGTTGGTATCCAGAAAAATCTAGAAATATCGTGTTTGTTCTACTGATAATTATAAAGCTTATAAAAGCCGAGGTGAAACAGCTCATCTCAGTTAGTTGCTGTTGTTGCTGTTATACTTGTAGCTGTAAAAAAGCGAACTGCTGTTTGTTTACTTAATGCTGTATTGATTGAAGCGATTTCGCTGTGAGATAGAACTATTTTATCTGTTTAGAACTGAGTTTTTGCTAATCGTTTGAGATATTGTGATATTGTGCGAAGATCTGTGAAGAAATATTTCAGCATTTTAATTTATTTCTTGTGGAAAGAATAAATTTTTGTTAACTTTTTACGACTTGTGCATTCAATATATAACGAACCCGTACGCACGCAACAATATATATATATATATATATACACAATGTACTTATATTTAGATTATTTGGAACATATTTTATAAATTAAACAGCAATAAAATTATTGATAAATAACAAAACTTAAAAATAAAAGTAATTTTTCATATACATAAAATAAAGTTAAATGTACAAAGGTTGAGTAAATGGCTGACTGCCGTCATTAACTTGAAGGTAAGAAACTCACTAGGGGAAATTCCCTCCTGGTTGAAAACTCCTGAGCTCTGACATCGATTTGAAGATTAGGAAACTTATTTTTTCTCTTGAACATGAAGAACCTATGAATACTAGCCAGAAAGACCTGCACGAAAGTATGCCTTCCCTTGGGCAGATAACTCTTGTGAGTTTTGCCATATTCCAATAACAAATAACCTAACTACAACCAAGAAAGAGCTACATAGCTACATCTGATTTAAAATCAATAGATTTTATTACAAACCAGCGCCAAACTGAAGTTGCTTTTAGGCTTATTTTTACTTCCTTATATGAAGTAAAAAGGAAATATTGTAATCGCGAAAAATTTCGGTATCATATTTCAACGAAAATATGTTTTGACCGCTATCTAATGCAATTTAACGATGTTTTTGAATAATATCCGTGCGTATAGACAGAATAAGGGACTCTTTTTCTCCCCCCCAAAACAATTATAAAACTAGTTTAAAACGGATTCTGAAGAGATTGTTTCGTGGCGTCTATGCGTACGTTCGTATGTATGTATGTATGTACCTCGTATAACTCAAAAACGAGTAACCTTAGAATGTTGAAATTTTGTATATAGGACTGCTATAGTTTGCAGATGTGCACTTCCTATTTTTGTTGCAATCGGCCGCACCAAAAGTATATATATATATATCCAATCTGTTACTCGGCTCAGTGAGCTCAGTTTGTTCATTCTTATATGTTGGTAAATTGTTCATTTTTTGCTTTAAAAATGATTGAATTATGTTGTTCTCATCTTCCGGTTAAGGTTTTCATGCCTTTCGTAATTCTGCATGCAAGATTTGTAGAATTATCAACAATTTAAAAGTTGTTTAAGTGCGGTTAAGCCTAATTATTTTGGTAATAGTGGCCATATTTGTTTACATTTAAAACTTAGCAGAATACTGAATTTGTTGCCAATCTAGAGAAACTAAGATTCGCAAGGCCAAAGATAACGCCTTCTTTCATTATTGCGAATTAAATCATGCTTAATACATTCTGGAATTTATTCGAGGAAATAAGTGTTTAAGATTTACTTCGTAATTGTGAGAACTGAATGAATTGAATGAGAAATACTGAATCGTCTGTGAAGGACTGTTTCTTATTTTGTTTGTTTGTTCAATTCCTTTACACGTCGTTTTAGATTTATTATAGTTTTTAAATAGAACGTGTGGCAACGATTAGATAATTCTTCAGATGATATACATAATTTTTGTGCATAAATTTTGCGCTTCTGCATTTATCCTGTTGTGGTTTATGCGCTATCGACGCAGTAGATTTAATTCAATCCAATAAGTTTATATGAAATGCAAGGAAAAATACGTATAATTTAATATTCCGTGCAAGGAAGTCATGTGGTGTATACATCAGATTTTTTAATTTTGTATTGTCATGTTTCTCTTCTAGTTCAACTAGCTGTTATTCACATAACACTTCAGAGAAACCTGGCAATTCTCATGAAGTTAGCCCTTTCGGTTACTGTGCACTGATTGCACAATGAACTGCTAATGTTTGCTAATCTTATCTGGTCAGCCTTTGGTTGACTAAGAAGCTAAGAAGAAAGAGTAAGGAGCTTGATGTTCTAATACTTGTAATTTTTATATTATTTTGGATTAATATTTTTCTAAAAGCATTTTCATGTAAAAATTTACTATCATTATTTTATTCAAATAAAAGTACTGTATATTTTACTTATTTTTCTATTATTTTTTTAATTTAGTCGTTTCTCAGCTAATTTGCGTAGCGTTTACTTATCAAACAGTTTAAGAAAACCTCCTCTAGGTCACCGTTAAGTTTTAACTCCGAAAGTGAAAAGGCTGGTGACCTCATGTAAACTGACCTGTTCTGCTTTCGGTTGAAATACGAATCTTCTACTCAACCGTGAAGTCAGTGAAATGTTTATGAAGCATTTGAGATATCAATTATACGCAAGTATAAAAACGATTCAAAACAACATGCGACATATGAGTAATTTTCATGCTAGCATAAGACTGACTATTGGTTATCAAGAAAGAACTATGCCAGCCCCAAATTAAAGCATTATAGTTTTCATTGTTTGTTTAAAAATTCCATTCGTTGCTTGAATAGTTCGGTGTGAATGAAACATAATATATGATAATATTTTAAATTAATTCTGTATTCTTAAACAGGCCCATAAAAACTGTTCTTAAAAGTCCATCAACTGTTTATATAGGTAAAAATGTGACGAAAATTGTAACCAAAATACTCTTATTTTATTGGATTTGGAATGACTCAGCCAGTATAGGGGTTAGTGACGCTGACTGTCGTACCGATGGGACCAGGTTCGAATCCCAGGGAAGACCTGAATATTTGTAAGCGTACAGTGTTTGACAAGAGGGCACTCGAAATACAAGGCGAGCCGAAAGTCCTTTCAAGTGGTTTGGTGGTAGGGGAAGATGGATGAGAGACCCTGGGACCGCCTCCGAAGTGTTCTGCCTCAGAAATGGGGCGGAATTGCGAGTTAGTGGGAGTGACTATACGACCAATGGTGAAATTCTAGCGTCCCACTCATTTCTACGAGTCTGCATTCCGAATGATTACAGAGTTGGACTTTCTTTGGTAGGATAAACAAGTATTAAACTATTAACAGACGCTAAGCAAATTATCGCTGTGTCTAAAATTAATTACAGAGTCTCGTAAACCTTTTCGTTAAATCAGAACTTTAATATAAAACGCTTTTCTTGTCCTTGACAAAATCGGCCATCTCTTGTAGCGATGTAACTTTAAATAACAGTTAAATTCAAATTAAAACTTAACCTAGCAGTCAAAGACTACACAATTTGATTTAAAACTAAGTTGGCAAAGAGCGTCTCACCGACTTAACAATTTAAATGCAGCTATAAGCAAAGCCAAATAATTACAATCTTTTCAGAGCTGGCGAAGCCTAGTAGCATGGCCTAGAGAACCAGAAACACGCTCTGTCTTAAATTCCAAAAACCTCAGCTTAAATACTCTTAACTTAATTTGCATTTCTGATAAGGAAATGGAGAAGTTATAGTAAAGGTCTAAATAAATAATAATAACTGGTTAATTAAAATAATAATAATCCCTTTATAATAATAGTGACTGTACTACATTAGGAAGCATTAGCATAAGAAATTATTATTAGCAAATCATAGTGATAATAAGTGAATTTGTGATATTGTGAAATTGTTTTACATCAGGGAGTAATACAGCAGCAAGTAAACTACTCTTATTACCGCGGAAATAAGGAGTAACATATCAAACGTCAAGACAGTATTAATTATGGCCTGACTTTGCTAATTTTGCAAGTTCTAGCCCATATTATTTTGCTGCCACACTGGAAGGGCGTATCTGGCTTAACACCTTTTCCAATAATGTAAGCAGTAATTCTGAAATGACTGGTAATAGTGATGCCTACAACGCTAAGTTCAGGTTATATTGTTAATTATTGTAAGCTATTCAAAGCCCTAAAACGACATGCTTTGTAATGGGTTTTTCTAAGTAAGCTTTCTAAAATTAGACAAGAAAGGAACCTTAATTCTACTTAGATTTTATATAAAAATATATTGATTTCAGTATCAAAAATGTACTTTTTTCCCTGAAGAAGATTGACCTGTTTCAGATGTACCCATGAAACCAATAGTTTTATATAATATCTACACCAATCTAAATTTCTTTGGCACTTTCTTTTTAATTTTGCACTGGCACATTCTTTTTTCCAGTTAAACTAACTATTAGCCTCACTTCAGGAGGAACAACAAAGTCCTATGCAGTTTGCTTGTCTATTCATAATGTTCAGTGACGCCAGTGGTGGGTCAAGAAGTTAAGAAAAAAGAGTAAAGAGCTGGATCTCCTCTACAGTATAACAATATCAAATTTTCTTTGAAAAACCTAACAATATTTTATTTGAAATCTTAACAAACCTAACAGTAAACCTTATGAGGTATATTTCTCCTGCCTTAATAGCATGCTTTCATGGTCACACTCGGCTGCGTATTCGAGAGGTCCGTGGTTCGAGTCCTGGCGAGGGCACTGGTCATTTTTTACTTCTCCTGCTTCAAAAAAACCTTTTGTCTCTACAACCTAACGGTTTAAGGCTTCAGACTAAAAAATGCAAGTTGCTGCTTTTGCTCATCGAAAGGCTTCATTTTCAAAATAAGTTGAATTTTTTGCATAGCGAAACCTTTGATGCATTTACCATATATTCATATTTACCATATATATATGTACTTCATATATTTACATATATCAAGTACTGGTGCGTAACGCGCTCTATTAATTTTAAACTACATTTTTAACTTTTAGGTATATTCGTTGTATAACGCGCACCCTTGGTGGAGTAAATAATTCTGCAAAGAGAGTGAGTTGTATTCAATGCACGTGTGCAAAAAAATTTTATTCTGGGGTTTGAGAAAAGAGGGTTATAATTTGGGGTAAGAATGCACTTCCGAACTGAATGAAATTGTGGAATTAGGAATCAGATATTTTCTTTTTCTACAATAATTTGAAGCCGTGATTTTGAAGCGAACATCGGAGGCTTTAGTAAATCGCATTTACTTTATTTGATACGCAGTTTACCCAGTGTTCCTTTTAGTAGTAAATATTGCTCCTGCCAAATGAAACAAACGCAGTGCTGGTTTCAAATGCAAAGTCACTCAGTTTGCGAAAGAAAACGGAAACTGTGCTGCAGCAGGGATTTGGTGTTGGTGAAAGTTCCATATGTGAACGGAAGAAAAATGAAATCGCAATAATTTATATGCCAAAGAATAGATGTGTTTTGAGTAAAGAAGTAACGAAATAGTCTATCCTAAAAGAAATCTTGTGAACTGGATCCTAGAAAGTCGTCAGAATGGAATAATTGTAATAAGAAACAGGGTACGTTTATTTGCTTTAATATGGGCAAGAGAAAATACAAATGAAATTATTTTTAGTCACAAATTGGAAATATGAATGAAACATCAGTAAAGTTAGATATGATAGGAAATTAAACAATTGACGTGAAAGGAACGAAAACGGTTCACAAATAAACCTTCCCCGTTGTAGTACTTTCCTGTTTAGCGAACAGCACCAAATTAAACCCCATCTTTATTTTTTAGAGAAAGAAGACGATGCCGAAATATAATTTCTCAAATGATACTTTCATTCATATTCACGAGAAAGATGGATGAACGCAACGGTATGAAATTGTAGGTAAGACTTTTGCCTTAAAGAATTCAGGAAGTCATTTAGTTTAGAACATGTTCAGATCGATCGCATCTAACGGAATATAAGAAAAAATTATTTAAAGAGTGTAATTCAAACATGGCAATTATTCCTGGTGGATTAACGCCACTAGTTCAGCCTTTAGATGTGTGCATGAATAAACGTTCAAAGAAAATTTAAAACGATAGCGGAATACGTGGATGTTAGAAGGTGAAAAAACATTTGCAAAAGGAGGCCAAATGTGTCGTAGCAGTATAGGAATAGTGTGTGAGCGGAAAATAAAAGCAAGGAATGACAGTAATCCCCCACAGACTTGAAAAGTTATTTAAAAAATATAATATACCTAACAATCTAGATGGAACGGAAGACGAATATTTATTTATGTATCAGAGTAACAATGCTGGTGAAGATGAAACAGGAATTCAAATTTCTTTCGATGATATTGTCAGGACTGAGGGTTCTGTGCATCATTTTAGGAAACATAGTAAAGTCTGTAATAGAGTCCTTATCCTCAAGTCTCAGGTCCTGAACTGGAACAGTGAGCTGATGAAATGTTAGCTTTGTTCTGATGTAGGTACTAGCTGGAAAATGACTGCACGTGAAAGGGATTTAAAATCCTCTTTTATTAAATCACTATTATTTACACACTTCCCAACTCGGGAGAGATACAGAAAGTAAAAGACCTCACTTGGGTCGAACTTAACAATCAAATAATATTTAACTAAATTTAAATAGAACTTAATCAAACTTTGTTCACAGAGCGATTCGCGGAGATTGGCCTCTACCTAAAAGGGTGAGGAGCAAGATATACTAATACTAGCGCACTTCAATTTGTTTTACAATGCAATCACGTAGTAAGCACTATGGCTTATAAATTTAAACTGCTAGCTGGTCAGACGAACGTCGAGCAGAGTGACCGTGATCTGAGACTGACGCTCGCTCACGCTGAGAGGTTTCTACCTCTGGTTTAAATAGTACTTGGCTGTACTTCAAAATTAGCATAAGCTGAAAACGCGCGCTTCTTATGACGGGAAGTTGAAACAGAGAGGAGATAGAAAGATTTAAATTAAAATAAAACTTGGTTAGTTTAACTAAAACCTTACAATATTCCTTAAGTTATGATGGAAGACAAATATTTTTTTAATCTAATGTTGGGCACTTGCTTATTTAGAACTGGCCACTTCTAAGGGCAGAAGTGAAGTCCATTTTATTGTGGAGGCAACTTAGGCGGCCTGCGTTGCCTTCTATGAAGGGGTGGACAGTTACAACCAGGCCTTCTCCGTGATTTGAACTCGGGCCCTTTGGTACCGCAGTAGGCTTCCCTAACCATTATACCGTCTGGGTGGCTACAAGATGAATATGGCAAGCTTTTAATGTTATCCCATAAGTTCATAAGGATTCGTTCAAATAAACAGCATTTAGGTAACCGCATAAATTTAATTTTTGTATTCTCATCTTTTCCTTATTTAAAAGTCTATCATTTTTATATCCTTCATATAATGTGCACCCGTTTATTTCGATCTTATTTTTATATTAAAAGTGCGCGGTATACGCCGGAATATAAGTAATCATAATATTGAAATATTGATGAGTTTCGCCTTTATCAAAAACCTGATATGTTTTCCCACATTATTAAAATCTTAATGTACTTCCCCACATAAGCAAAAACGTAATGCGTTTCACTGCACTGTTAAGATACGCTCAAGTTTTATTCGCTTTATATCATTTTTATTTTTTGCTCTCTCTTAAAACTGTCTGGATGATTGTAGGTAATGATTGGCCTAGTGTATTCGCTGCTTGCCACTGCTGGGAAGGAGGGCGGATCCCTCTCCAACTCAATCTCAATAACTATCACACCGGAGCTCGATAACAAGTTTGCAGCTAGGAGTGGGATTTTTCTTGTGCCGCCGCACCATCACCCTTCTTCTTTCTCTTTTTTTAAATATACGTGCTGTTGTGCATCATGAACTCCTTTATAGAGTGAAAACACTAAATTACATCTTCTGCGTGGAGGTTCTCATGCGGTCGAGAGATCATGTGGAATCACTTTATGGGATGATGGTAAGTGGGTACTGCATCACGACAATATGCCTACACATTCACCAGTGATTGTTCGCAACTTTCTGGCCTGAAATTCAATCAGCTCGCTAGAGCAACTTCCTCCTCACCAGAATTTAGCCCCTTGCGATTATTCTTTATTCCCAAAATGCAATCAAGTCACTTCAGCATGGCACTGGGACAATAAGGACACGATAAAAAAGTGAAACAACGAAGCTTCTAAGCAAATTTATTTTTCAGGATTTCTAAAAAAACAATGGAAACGGAGACGGGACAAGTGCATAATTGCAAATGGAAAGTACTTTGAAGTGGATAAGGTTGATGTAGTCTAAAGTTTGTAAAATAAGATTTTTATGTCCCCAATTCGCATATTTACTGGACAGATTACGTATGTCAAAAAAAGTGATATAAAGCCATTTTGAGATGACTGTAAATGGAAACCATAAACAGTTTTTTAAAGATATTCAGTAATAGCTAAAGAGAAAATATCAGGCACATTGTTATGTAAATGTGAATGTAAAATGTGCGATTACACGAAAATATGAATTTATTTCTATTCAAATTTAGAAATTAAGATAAAGCGCAATAAATATATTACTATAATATTACTTATGAAGTGTGGTTGATGTTCAAGATGGTTACATTAAAGGTGATCTGACTCCATTATTGAATGAAAAAGCATTTCATATAAAAATATACTTTATTATGCATACAGAAATGAGACTCGTACTGGGGAGCATTGCGTAACAACCCTTTCACTCCAACGGCACCCTCCAAAAGAGGCCTCGAGGCGAGAGACAAGATGTGACGTAATCAGAACATGTGATTTGTGCCTCTGGCTAAGTGCGGCGCCTGTCGTTCTCACGATGAAGTGCTACACTTATAACATACCGCCGCCAGGAAAACGTGCTCATTTTAGTTCATGTCTAATACCACCAAAGGTTGGTTATTTTGAATATGCAAATCAAACGAAGATTAACTACCTAAGAGAAGGAATGTTTTCGTGGATGTCTCTCTGAGGGAACGTACTTCGTATTAACATTCCATTTTAGTAAAACCACGGAAACCAACTTTGAAAGCAACCGTTTGCCTTAGATGAAACCCTGGTCGAACTCCCAGTATTCAACGGTCTTAACCACTCGTCCACTGGTAGATCACAGACGAAAAACTGTATTGCATGAGAATGGGTTATTATATTTCGTCAATGTGCAGTTTTTTTTCTTGTTATGCGTAAGTTTTTTAATTTATCATTTATTAATTTTGTATCGCTATCAATCGTTACCTCTGAACTAGCGGCTTCTACACCATTCCTCTATTTTCAGAATCGACTAATATTATAGAAAAGCAGTTAAATGCAATGATCTTTATGCATCATAAACCTATCTATAAGAAACAAGGCAATTTTAGAAGAAACAACTATATGTGAAGAAAAAAAAGATAGCAACTATATATTTTTACTTTAATGAATTGATAATTTACTGGATGGTGTAGAAGGATTCTCGAGCTCTAAGACGCGTCAAAGTAGCATTTATCAAACGTGACAAACGGTTACAGCTGAAAACATCGCGGCAAAAACATCGCGGACGAAAACGTCGCGGAGAAAAGAACGCAAGGCGAAAACGTTGTGGTACAAAGCATCGTGGGAGAAAATAAAGCAAAGAGAAAACATCGTGGTACAAAATATCGTCGTCGAAAATAAAGCGGTTCAAAAACTTCGCAGGTTAAAAACATCGTCGCCGAAAATATCGTGGTAAAAAAAAGTATCTACAAATCATCGCATGTTGATAACATTGCTGACATGCGTTTTCCAGGCTTTAATAATTGTTAATGGATATTCCCATAACGATTTATGAAAGCAAGGTGGAAAGCAGGATAATTTTTACTTTCATATTTTTTAATTAACTAATATATTTTTAAAAAAACAAGAAATTTAAATAAATAATAAATAATAAGAATAAATTTAAATAGAAATAATTTTCATTATAAGAGTATCAGATTAACAAAAGTGAAGAAAATAATATCATAATTAACTTAGCAGTTTTTTTATGGATAAGTTCATGCAGTTACTTATCTTCCTTTTTGTATTCTTTTTTAGATTATACTTTTCATGAAAAATTACCTGTAAAACTTTATAAAAAATAATTTATTAATGACCTTTGTTAGTTAACTATGCCAGTTTAAAAGCTATAAGTTGTGTTAATTTTCTATGCTTAAGTTTCCATTTTACATTTTCAGCAAATATTTATTAGTTAATAAAAAAATATGAAAGTGAAAATTATCCTTCTTTCCATATTGCGCTCACAAACCATTGTGAGAGTTTTTACAATTATTAAACAATCATTAAATTTTACAATTATTAAAGCCTGAAAAACGCATGTCTGCGATGTTATCGTCATGCGATGATTTGTAGGTACTTTATTTTTTACCACGATATTTTCGACCGCGATGCTTTTAAACTGCGAAGTTTATGAACCGCTTTATTTTCGATGACGATGTTTTAGACCTGCGATGTTTTCTATTTGCTTTATTTTCTGCCACGATATTTTGCACCACGACGTTTTCGCCTTGCGTTGTTTTCTCCGGACGTGACGAACAGGCGGGGAAAAAATTGGAAGTGTCATCTGTTTAATTATAAAAATTTTGAAAAGGTTCAAAATATCGTAGTTCAATAAAATATATCTGTTTGTAAGAAAATCATAAATGGCTTCAAGCACTGCATTGCTTCCCATAATCTTACAGTAATGCCCAGAAAACTGCAGTATAAAATGTAACACTATGCATTACTTCATTTTATATTTATTCTGACATCAAAAGCTTTAAAACTGAACTAAAAAAACTATAGACGTGTTGTTATAGATAATATGAGTGACATGGGTTGTATCATTATCCCCCAGCAAGCAGTAATTTTCAATGAATAGAGCGGGTGTTCACAAATAGAGATAGATCTAGGCAAAGAATATGTACTGTTAAGAAGGAAAACTTCGCAAAAGCAGAAGTGGCTCCCTTCCAACGAAAAGGGAAACAACTGCGCATGCGTGAAATATTTGTCGCCAAAAAACGCCAAAGCTCGAAGCTGAATCAAAGAATATGGTTTGGACAGGTTTGCAAGGTTTGACATATTCTTTAGTTTGACCATTACGTTTAGTAAGAGTTTAAACAAAGAATAGGTTCTCTGGTTTTAAGTAGCGATATGGAAGTAGCGATAACAATAGAAATTCAACAGCCAGTGAAAGTGAAACTTCACCTAATATTTCATCATTTCCCAGGTAAGCTTTATTTCTATCTTTTTATCATTAAACTTAAAAAAATAGTGTAATTTCTGAATGTAGTAAATAATATCATTTTTAGCGGTAGCTTTTTATTTCCATGTTGACAAACGAAATTTTATCTAAATATACGAATCATGTAAGTTCTATAAAGATATTTTCATTGCAGTATTAACATTTTTACTGCCAATACTTTTCAAATTTCTATATGTTAGAATCTGTGAACTAATAATTTTAATTAATGAGATGTAGAATATTGAAGGCCTTAAATGTAAATTAGGTAAATGTTTCAAAAATAGTTTATGATTAGTGTTGTTAAAATCTTTAAATATTATTGTAAATGTAGCCGTATGTATTGGCACCGATAATATATTTGCAACAATTTTCATATTTTATCTGATATTTTTTAATTTTATCAATTTCTATAAAAATGGAAATTTATTGTGTATCTTTTGCTTAGGAAAAGGAAAGCAGCTAATAAAACATGGTATCGATGTTTTTGTTGTGGTACAACATCTTGGAAAAATCCAGAGAGAAGATTCTTCGGATTCCCTAAGGATCCTGTTAGGTAAGAGTTTGTAACTTATATTTATATACATACATAATTTATAAATATTTGATTATTATATCATTATCCTATCTTTGTACAGTAAATATACGTTATCGATAAATTCAGGTAGTCATTTATTTTGCAGTAACTACTTCATAAAGAAGCTCTAATTTTAATTTTTCTACGGTCTAAATCAGATGGTATTTTGACTATTTAATAAAAATTATTGTAAATAATAAAAATTAATCAATTAGCATTCTAATGTGTAGCCAAGTTTTCATTAGAATTATTTCATTTAAATAATGCTACATCTCCACTAGCAATAAATTCATTAAATCAAAGAAAATAAAGTTACTCTTTTCTCTTTTTACAGGTCAAAACAGTGGGCTGCTGCCTGCAATAAAGATCTGCTCAGCAAATCTGCAGATGAATTATACAGAAAAGGAAAAGTGTGTTCTATACACTTCACTGAAAGTAACTTCCGATCAACCAATTTCCGTTACCTTCATTCTTGTGCTGTACCAAAGAAGTTAGGGCAAACAGGTAACCATGATTCTCTATACATTTATGTAAAATTAAATTTTATTCCTTGTGATAATGCATGTTTTTATCTTGTTTTATAATTTTAATTTTTAACTGTCATTTCGTATTCAATAAATCAGTTATGGTTTAGTAATGCATCAATAGTGCTGGATGCAAACCATTTATTTTTTATATGAAAGTTCATTGAGATAAAGAAAAGTGCTTTTCACGAATCATAACAATGAAACTTCAGTTTACAAATTTAATTTTTTCCTAATGGCCATTTATCATTCAAAAAGTTTGCAAGCAGTATGCTTTTTTGTTTGTAAAGTAAAACTATTTTTCCCATAAAAATCAATGTTAAGTGGAGTAATCCATTCATGGATCACAGGTGATTACTTATTTAAAATTTACTACAGTACCTTGTGTATAAGTTTTCAACCTAAAAAGCAATGAAAATCGTTAAAGATCATTGCTGCTTCTGAAGTTTTGGCATTTATTTTCTTGCTGAACTAATTTTTGTGGCCCTCTAGTATTCCACGTGTTTATTGAAAACGTCTAAACCCAAGGCTAGAGGCATAAATATCGTATCGTTTTGTGATAAAAATGAGAAGGCGGATAACTTAAAGAAGCTTTTGTGAGTAAAAATAAAGTTCTTTTTTTTTTTTTTTAAATTTCACGTCAATGGCCAACAGTTTAGAATCGGCACTGGTTCTATCACATTGTACTTAAAAATCTATAAACTAATATTTCACTACAGTAACCCAATAAAAAAAATCACAAGGCATAGAACTATTCATAAAGTAAAAAATAGCTCATAAATAAATAAAAGCTGTGTCAGTAATGATAAGTAATTTTAGAATTAAGAGAAAAGTCTTCCAGAAATACTGAGCACTGTAAAATTGTTAACTTATAAAATTGCAAATTTGAACTGTAAAGGATTATGTAATATTTAAATAAAGTATTTTTTATATTTATTCTTATTAGATGATGAAATTCGAACAATAGTAGATACTGAAATGGTGTCACTGACTCGAACAGAAAAAAACAGATGAGACTGGAGCTCAAGAGCTGCCATCTGCAAATAGTAAAGACCAAAGGAAGGAAGCATTTACAACACCAGAAACGCACTCCAAAGTTTACACTCCGAAGAGTTAAAAAATAAAAAGTTTTGGTGAGGAAGAAAATGAACTGGAAATTGATTTTGATGACCTGTTGCTTCCATTAACTGAGACTGCAGGTAATGCTGTAGATATTCCTAATGCAGGTGCAGTACATGATGTATTTGATCAAAATTCTTCAGCCTATGTTGCTGGGTATATAGCTAAGCAGGCATTAAAACAGTTTCCTTTGTGCCTGTTGTGCAAAAGTGTTCTTGTTGCAAATAAAACTTTAGACACACACACCTATTTTTTACATTTTAAAGAATATGATTTTATGAAAGATGGATTGTGTTACCCCTCACATCAGTTTACTTTATCTGTGTGTGAGATGGGTAAAAGGTTCAAAACTGTGTTTGAAAAAGTATGTTATCATAAAAATGTAAAATCCAAAATTATATCCGAGTTGAAAACTATTGATCATGATTGGCTTAAATGCCATCTTCATGCCTTTCAGTTGTGGGAACATATTGTCAACTCATATGTGCAACTTCTTTTATACTTCAAAATCAAGGAAACTAATAAAGTGTTAAGAAGTGTGAAAAAAGCCAAAAAAAGATTACAAAAACTAAACTAATCGTTTTATATGTGTTAGCAAAAAAGCATAAAATTCAGAATACCAAATTAAACATTTTTAAGTTCTTAAAAAAAAGTAAAAAGAATCAGTAGGTAACAAGTAAATTTCCTAAACTATAGTTTGCATCATTTGCAGGCATGAAAAGTTCAAAACTATTGACTGTAAATTTGCTCATGATATGCTGATTCTTGTTGCTAATTATTAGTTCATGTAACATTTAATATTTTAGCATATTCTTTTTATTATGAATACTAATATATTTGAAAATTCCAAATCTGAGTTCTAAAATTTGGGGGGGGGAGAACTTTATTTTTATTTTGTCAACATTGGTACATTCTGATTATCTGCATTCCCACGAAAAATTGAAAACTATTCATGACATTGGGAATTAGCAAAGGAAATCTATTTGGCTATATTAATAGCTCACTGACAAAAACATTCTGTCCATGAAGCATTATATGCGGTGAGAAAATTTTTTATGTACTGAATGTTTATATATTTGCAATTGCTGGATACTGTTTGGTGAAACAGGCATTAAGTTGTATTTAAGTTTGCATGTTCTACCTATTTATACATGCTTATTATGCATTACTGCATGCATACTCATAAATTCCGAAAGCTTACTGTATACTGTAAGTTGGAATTGTGAAAATAATTGGAAAATACTGAGCATTTTTTTTTTTTGTTATTCCAACAAAACTTGTTCCAATAAATTAAAAATGTACTCCTTTTATTTGTTAATATTGTTATGCTTATATTTCTCCAAACTTGGATTTTAATATACTGTAACTTTTTGAATTTTTAAACTGATCTGTTGTATAAGTAAAATATAATAAATTTTATGTCTCTCATAACATGTATAAACCCAAAATTCATGAAAATATTAAGAAACTCCTCGCAGTATCTTTTTTATTTCAAATTGCATTTAGTGTGTGTGAGAAGCAATATTTTGAAATATAAATATGTATTAAAGTTACATATGGAAAATTGTATATTATGTATTGTATAATTCAAAATAAAAACTATTATTATAATTTGAAGAATTTACAAAACTGCTGTTAAGAAAATGATTTTATTTTTGTTTGTTAAATTTTCTGAGGAATTTTGTGTTCATTTTCTATTATGCCAATAACAAGTTTTTATATCATATTCCATGTGATTTATTGATTATAAGTGCTAATTCTTTTAAAGTCTGAATAATAGTGAACTAATTTATTTATGAATTTAGTATATTTCGTGATTTTTAATTTGATTTAGAACTGATGCTTTTAATTGCCACATATGTTGTTGTCTTTTATATATTAAATTATAAATATGCAGATATTATACATTTCAGGATACATTGCTTGATGCAAGTTTCATTCTTTGATAAGTATATTAATTTATCGTGAAACTGAATACAATATTGGTTGAATCATCCTGAATGCAGTTATTGGGTAAATCATCTTCTTTACACAAGATCTTTTACAAAATAAAAAAGAAAGAATAATCATTAATAACTAAATTTTGAGACCACTGATTTGTTTAAAAAAAAAGACTTAAATTTTTATTAATTTGATTTTTGTATTGAAGTTTGAAATTAATGGTCAAGTATATTTAAAGTGTTATTAATAGTAATTATGCATGGCAATATGTCGTGTAAAATAATTCCATTATAATGTTTCTTTCAGTAATTCATTTCATAGTGAAGACAACAATCAGCTTAATTCATTTTTAATAATAGGTTAGGATAATAATTTAATAATAGGTTTAACCTGTTAGCCTCTTGCTTGTAAATTTTGTTTTTGTTCTGCTTTGTATTTCAATCATAATGCAGCAAAATGTGTACATACCTTGAGTGTAAATGTTCCTTTTATCGTATTATCACCCTTGTATAGACACTGACGGGACAAAACATTATGAGCACTGGAAAAATGTGTCCCACATTTTGAATCAACTTGAATGAAGGTTCGAAACAAGTATCTACGAAACTGAACTCCTGGTAGGTTTTTCACGCTCTGCCGTTAATTGTATTTATGCAAAGTGGATAAATGATGGTGGAATCAGCAGATGTCCACGTGTCATCAAAGAAAAAGGACTTTGGAGACTGACCCTGTTTGTACAGCAAAATTGGTGCCAGACCAAAGAACTGACCAGTGCTGTCTGGCAGCCACTGGAAATGGAATTTTCCAGCAGGGCAACAGCCTGTGTCACAAGGATTGATGTGTTGGAGTGGTTTGAGGAGGATAAGAATAAATTCCAATTAATATCCAGGCCACCTAACTCACCGGATCTTAACGCGATACGGCACATTTTGGATTTCATGGAGTGGTAACTCAGAGCTCAAGCATCACCATGTCGGAATATCTCAACTTTGTGTGATCACTGCTTAAACATTTGGTACAACCTATCTCCAGTCGTCTACCAAGAACCTGTATCCATGCCAAGGCCAGCTGAAGTTGTTATGCCGGCCAAAGTTGCACAATGTGCTATTGAGTAAGTGGTCATAATGTTTTGGCTCTTCAGTGTTGAAATATGCTTTGAAAAGTAATAATGTGGATTATATTGTTAAAGGATTGCAAAACATGGTAGCAATAGAAAACTTTTAAGTAAAGAACATTTAGTTTTGAGACGCATTAAAGAACATTATAATGAACACAATGAAAACTGCCTGCTATTATTTTAATCGTTTAATAATTATGTGAATAATATGTGGTTTAATAATCATGTGAAGAGTTTATAACAAGAAAAAAATATAAATTGTTATATTTTGATATATAAATGTCAATATAATTTGTTAATTAATTTCTTATATAAATTTTAATATATAACTTGTTACATAAATGTTAATTTTTAAGAAGGTTTTTAGAAATCAACTACATGTGCAGAGTTCTAGAAAAGGTTATATTTATGAACAAGAATGTCTATCCATTTAATGCTTTGATAGCAAGAAAAAAAATTTCTTACACTAACAAATCACTTCAGAATTTTGTTAAAAATATTGTCTGCTGCCTATTTAGATAATTAAATTATATGTAATTTGTCTGCAATTGGAGAAAATTGAATAAACAGAAAATATATTTCAAATATATTATGTTTTTGTTTTGTTTTTGTATTTAAGAGACATGAAATCTGAATGGAATTATAAAATACTTCTTATTCAGAAAAAAAAAATTATTATTTTAAGTATTACAAATGTTAATTAATTTATATTACATAGATGGTTTTTAACGTTGTTTGGTAGAGTAAGGATATTTTTGGAGACTTGGGCTAAAGTCTGGATAATGTGTTAAACAAATGGCAAAGTATCATGTAGAATTATGGAAGGAAGGAGGAAAAGGGAGTAAAGTATATAATTATTTCTGTTACTAATTTCAGAATACTTTAAATATTAAAATGATACTTGGTTTAATTATATAGATAATTTTTTTATTGTTTGCTTCTAGTACTGATGCTTCTGAAAAGCTTTTTAATACGCAAATATAGAATACCTCAAGCAAATGACACGAGGAAAAATTATATAGAGAAATATAGAAAGGAAGAGTGGATGCAAAGTCTAATATTAATTCTGCAATTAATTTCAGATTATATTAAATATTAGAAGTATAACTGGTGGACATTACGTGAAGTTGCAGTACTAATGATATTTCTGAGAACCTTCTCAAGGTCTGCATAATATATCAAACAAGGGGCATTCAAAAGTTTATATATATATATATTCGCGTGTGTGTGTGTATACGTACAGAAAAAAAAATCAAATGACACGAGGAAAAATAATATAGAGAAATATAGAAAGGAAGAGTGGGTGCAAATTCTAATATTAATTCAGCAATTAATTTCAGATTATATTAAATATTAGAAGAATAACTGGTGGACATTACGTATAGTTGCAGTACTAATGATATTTCTGAGAACCTTCTCAAAGTCTGCATAATATATCAAACAAGGGACATTCAAAAGTTTATATATATATATGTGTGTGTGTGTATATACATACAGAAAAAAAGATATTATGCAAAGAGGGTATGGGAGTTTTTGATATTTCATCTATAACTTTAGTACTGTTTCAAAAAAAATTGAAATTTCTGAATGTAAGTAAAATGTAAAAGTAACATCTTAGAAAACATGTATGTAGAGTTATACAAAAAGAGGGAGGATTATGTTATATATATAAATATGTACAGAATTTAAATAAATATATGTAATATTTAATTGTATCAATAATTAATTTAAACTAAAATTTGGAGGTTTATTATTTACTTAATATAAGGTAATGTGGTATGTTCTATAGCTAGAAAATTTTGTAAAGAAAAGTGTGAATTATGAAGAAAAAATCACTTTCAGTATATTTAAAAAACACTGATAAATTTATAAAATAATCTGTATTAATATAAAAGATTTTCTAATATGAAATTATCTAAGTGCATTTAGTTACAATATTATTAACGCGAATATCATTTTGAATTTCTTTAAACTGTAAAGGTAAAGAAAATATTTTTTCTCGCTAAATTAATTAATGGATTATTTATTTTGAGCCAAAAAAAAGCACGAAAATTCGAGTTTAAATTATCGCGACAAGTCAAAGAACGATTCATCTTAAGCCGTGTGTTTACGTTGCGGAGGGGGAAAATGTCTGCCGGTACCAAAGAACCGGCACATCACCAGAGGGGAAATTCTCGCCAACAGATTCCGTCGCCAAATCCCTTGGCGAATGTTCCCTTTTCGTTGTAGCGGCGTTGCAGACAAAGTGGATTACATTACGTCTATGGAGCCTTTCCTTCTTTACATAGAGGTTCTTTGATCTAGGTATGTTACCATGTTGTTCAGTATCACAGAATTGGTGGTCACAGAGGTTGCTCTCACGGCGAAGTATCTCATACTGGTTAATGCGTGATGGGCAATTTTTATTGATGTGCCTTTTCTGATAGAAGAACTTTAAATCCATCAGTACAGAATCCTTTTGAGAGGCTGATATTGCAAAAGAATGATACCAGACCTTCGGATCGCATCTCAGATGAAAACTAGGATGAAGCTGGGTAAATTCATTCCACCAGCCCTAATACCTAGGCTCTATCACCAGTGAAATCATGACCTTCATCCATGATTATTCATGAGACTATCTGATTATATTCCCGGTCATGGGCAATAGCAATTACCTGGTCTAAAGAAGACCTTCTAAAACAGGAAAAACGAACGTAGATCTGCTTCTGCATTTGTAGATAGCATGTTACAGTATTTATGTGTTGAAAGAGAAAATACAGTGCGATTCAAAATCTTATACAGCAGTACCTCCAGTAAGGAACATCTCCGAATAAGGAACAATTTTGTAGGTCCCAATCCCTTTGAATAGGGATCTTAATGTACACTGGTGAAATAAATTAAGAGAATTTGCATATTTTATCGAATTGCATGAAAAGAACTGAACTGAAGGAAAAACCACTGCTTCTAGATTAAAATGCAAATCTTGTACGGAAAACACATAAGCGTACACGTGTCCGCAGGCGGAGATAGTAGAAAAACAGGCTTTATAAGCGAGTGGAGGGTAAGACGAATTGCGTTCGCTAGCACACCTCGGCGAATTTCTTGGTGTTATCTTTCAGCAATCGGTTAAATTCACATCGGAACGGTAAAAATGATTAACCACCAACGTTTAGATCATGGAATGAGGTGGCGAATTTTGAGCAGGCTAGAGGCAGGACAATCGCGAGTCCAGATATGCAGAGAGTTTAATTTAACAACCAGAGTCGTGTGTAACATATGGAAAACAGTTCCAGGATATTGGATCCATCGAGAGAAAGCCTGGGCAAGGTCGCCTAAGCAAAGAACCTCTATGTAAAGAAGGAAAGGCTCCATAGACGTAATGTAAACCACTTTGTCTGCAACGCCGCTAGAAAGAAAAGGGAACATTCGCCAAGGGATTTGGCGACGGAATCTGTTGGCGAGAATTTCCCCTCTGTGATATGCCGGTTCTTTGGTACCTAGCCGACATTTTCCCCCTCCGCGATGTGTATAGGAAATTGAGGAACACGGGTTAAGATGAATCGTTCTTTGACTTGTCGCGATAATTTAAACTCGGAAATGATGAAATTTCACTAGCTTTCACTTTCACTAGCTGTTGAACTTCCATTATCCATATCGCTACTTGAAACCAAAGAACCTATTCTTTGTTTAAATTCTTGCTAAACGTAACGGTCGAACCTGTCCAAACCAACTTCGACATTCAGCTTCGAGCTTTGGCGCTTTTTGGCGACAGATATTTCACGCATGCGCAGTTGTTTCCCTTTTCGTTGGAAGGGAGCCACTTCTGCTTCTGAGAAGTTTTCCTTCTTAACAGTACATATTCTTTGGTCTAAGAGCCACGACGGCCAGAGAAGATCGCTTTTATCCATTTTAGGGAGGCATAACAGAGGGGCTACAGCTTCTTAGCTCTTATAGTTTATAGAGTATTATGAAATTTATTGGTATTGAATTTCACTTCTTTTAGGTTTTTGTGTAAAACTGGTTCTAAATTTCTTACTTTTTTGTCTATAATGAACTTTCAGCAGCATATTGCGCGGAAATACTTGGGATAATTGTGTTTTTAAATATAAAAATTTTTATATTATATATATATATATATATATATATATGTAATATAAATATAAATTAAATATATAATATTTATTTAACCACTGATTTATTTTGTTTTAGGGTGGAATTATTAACGTTCCAGATTCACAACACGAATGCCCAAAAGTATGCTTTTAGAGAAGATGAAGAAAATGATTGCAATGCTTTTTTCAGTACATAAATTTTCACGATGATGATTGTTTCTTGCTATTTTGCTGGCAGACTGGGATATTCCGCATGGCAGTTAATGTCGTTCCGCTGATCAGCAGCGAAAATATTACCTGTTCTGCGTTCATTAACACAATCACATCAGAGTATTAGACCAACTATGAACGAACTCAAGTAGTTCCAGTGATATTTTATAAACATTTGAATACTTTGTTCTGGCCTCTCAATAGACGTCGCGTGGCTGTCTATCGAGAGGCCAGAACATCCCTGGTCCCATATCTACAGGTTCCGGGTTTCGGCACCAAATAATGCGTTTATATACACATTTTATTTTCTTTATTTTCCATTCAACTGCTTTAAACATAAACATTTCGTTCTTACAACTTTGTATTGTCAGATTGAAAATTTAAATCAAACTCCCGCAAGAAAGAAAATCGTAATTGCCTATCCAGAGGCTAGTGGCCTGCGAAAAAAAAGGGGGCAACAGTTCTATATTTCCCGTTCTACTAGGCCGATTGACAAATCTGATAGACATACGTGAATTTATATACTTGCGCGCTTTGAAATTTGACATATTTCTTAAAAGCAATAATAATACAAATGCGGTTTACGCACTTTGTAAAAATTATTTAAAAGCATGAACGATAACTTTTTCCGCTCGTCCGCAATTACAAAAAAGGAAAAAAAAATAGGTTGCTATAAATTAAGAAGTTCGCGAAGTAAATTATTCTTGGCGGAAACTGAAAAAAAAATATGCCAAGATAAATTTTTGAATTTCTCCGTAAATTTCGCCCTAAATTTTACAAAATTCAATATTTAGGCATAATATGAGCCGTAGAATCGAAATATCGAAAAAACCTGACATGTCATTTGAGAAAGAAGTCCGATTTTGTGCCAAAATACCTATGTTAGAATGATGCTATATATAAATCTAATATATATTAAGTCGCGCTTTCGAGACATGAAAAACGCAATCTGAATTTCGTCAATCGGCCCCGTAGAACGGGGGATATAAGAAACTCTCCTTCTTTCTTTCTTTTTTTTTCTTCCGCAGTGTAGATACTTTACAATAAGATGAACAAAACTCTTCCCTTTTCAAACAAAGCAAGATACATCTGAGCAATACGTATTTGTCACATTATTTTACGAAACAAGTATTTATCTCAGTGTACGCACTCATCTAAATAATAACTGTATGAAACGTTTTTTGGATAGATAGCACGAAGCTCCTATGTTACACTGGATCAAGAGCATCACAGAGCAGTCCTTGTATCAGCGTATTCCTGGTGGCCAATGCTTATTTGTGTTCTATTTTGTCGTGCGTGAAAATCATAATGCACTTCATATTGACTTCCCATCTCATTGTGTTTGTTATTCACTCTGCAATGCACATGAGTATTTCACCATGGTCTGATGCATTTAGTCGCAAATGTTTCTCACTGCTAATATAAATAATATTTATAATGATTGATCGGAAACTTACGAATCCGCTGTATTACGCTCGTCTGTTTATATATGCATTCTGTTTATCTACAAAATAATCTTGCCCGAGTAACTAACTACAACCTGAAGCAAGCAACACTATTTCAGTATAAACAATTTATATATAACATAAGCATAATGAAATAAACATTATCAAAGATATACACGCATTTTTCTGCAGCTGATGGAAAGAATTAGTAAACAAAGGGAAAGAATCATACGAGAAAATATCGGGTTGTATATATATATATATTACTGACAGAAATTGCTTCGTTAACATAAAAAGAAAGTTCCACAATAAAATAAAATAAATTAAAAAAAATAGAAAGGAAGTGCTTAGTAGGAAATGTCATTCAGTAAAGAAGAGATGTAAAAAACTCGAATCCAGCGTGATGTCGTTAATAGATCTTTTCCTTTCTCATGTAACTAACTACCTTTGAGCAAACAATATTGAGTAGTAACTGTTTTGTAACTTTTCATTACTAACAAAAAAAAGTACGGATGGCTGCTTGAGCGTGAATAATAGACGGCTTTTTTTTTACTTTTTTAAATGGCAGACCTTGAAGCGTTAAATTGACCTCCTCATTCCACCAATGCTGTAAGCTGCGAGTACACTTTAACTGCACGCGAGCTTTCAACTGTGAATTTAAATAGCTTGGTTGTTCTTCCTGTTAGGCGCATTTTGGCAAAATGGTCTGGTGTAAAGTGTCTCGTCCGCTTATCGCTTCAGTTGCGATCCTAAAAGAGTAATTACGCGGGATGAATTTTAAAACCTATTTGGCTGCATAGACAATGACTGTCCTTCAGAAATCCAAAACATTAAGGGAATAATCGAAGAAAAGGAGATTTTCAATCAGTGAAAAGGATACGTTAGTAATGGTGTATAGACATTAGGTTTTTTAGAAGTAGAAGACGTGAAAAATGAGCAATGTCCTCGCCGGAACTCTAATTACGGACCTCTCGAATGCGCGTCGAGCATGCTGACCACTACACCACGAAGACATGCTAAGAAGGCGGGAGAAATACCTTATATGCTTTCTCTTTTAAATGGCGACTGAGGATTAGGGGACCCAATCGCCAAATCCTGGTGGTGGAGAATCATCATCCACCACCTTTTTTTAGTTCGGACGCCACTGTAGAGTCATTATGTTATCTGGAAGCAGGAGATGTGAAAAAGGAGCAATGCCCTCTCCGGGACTGGAACCACGGACCTATCGAATGCGCGTTGAGCGTAGTAATAGTTTAGAGAGAGACGTAGCCCAAAGGCAAACGCGCGCTAGCCAGAAACTCTGGCTCTCTAACGCAGTCAGTGAAACTTAGACTCTCTAAACTTCGACTTAAATACTACTCTCACTCATTTGCATTAAACACTTTTCTAAAAACACACTCTGGTAGGAAACTGTAAGCTGAAAATAGAAAGGATAGTGAAGTGGCTTTAACTAAAGATAACTGTTGAAAACGTGGGATAAACCTTACAATGGGATTAGTAAAGATAATAATATTTTAATAGAAAAACTTTAAAAAATGTATTTCCTTAATAAAGTCTTTTATTTAAAACTCATAAAATAATTAATGAAATAAAACAAGAAAAATTATTTATCATCTAATTTAATGGGAGCAAAAGATTAAATATTTCTCTTTACAAAATTCATCTTCAGATTTGCATCATCAACAAAAAAAGTGCATGATATATCCTTAATAAATTTACGAAGATTATGCAGAAGTTCTCAATTAAGGAAAAATCCCCCTCACCTGGAGAGGAGTTTCATGGTTTCAGGAGGGATGCTATCAGCTTTCCATTAGTATTCCATCCAAGTATTTAGTTTATGAATTGAAAAAAATAACTACTTTTATTCAAGTTTTGATATTTGTCAACAATTTATATACTTTTTTGTTCTTTAATTTATAAAAACACGTCAATAACAATTTAAATCTTAAGAAATGTATATGTACTTTTTGAGTTTTTTAAAGAGGGGGATGAACTTTTAGAATGGAGAAAAAATGGTGCATGGAGCAGATTAAGAACCACTTAGGTAATAATTTATACTTTTGGCGATGAATTTCAATTTTTCGAATTTATTATTTAGGTATCCTCGCTTTTATGATTTATGATATACTTATATGAACTTTGTATAGAGAATTAATTAATCTATTGTTCCTGTTAAAAGCTATGATAAATTATTTCCTCTTTTAAATCATTAAATATTTTTCAAGTTTTAAATAAAAGCTTACTTTATAAAAACTTTCAATTTATTTTTTCAGATAATGAATTTGAAAACGGCTTTGATACTGAACTCCCCCTTTGTATCGATTATGTGTCGTTTTGTGCTACCAAATGAGCAGCAGCATTGTTCTCAACATAATTTATTCATTTATTACTACTTATACTACCTATTAATTGTCTGAAAAAGTATTACAAGAAC
>KK116771.1:24649-66018 GCA_000611955.2 Stegodyphus mimosarum
TTTTATAGGCTAGCGCGGAAATCTACCACTGCTGATTACGCCAAAGCACATGTAATGCATGTGTTGTTATTGTTGTAACTAATACTTCTGACCCAAACAGTCAAAATTAGGTCCAAGTAAAGAAAAAGAGTTGCGCTTTCCTTTGGTTTGGGCACCTTTTAGATGGCGATACAAGTTTCTCAGTCACACGTATCATATGAATGTTAATATGAGTTTTGATTGAGAACATCCCGGATAGCGAGTTCACGGGTCTTCTTATCCCGCCCAGTTCGGTGTACTGGTTAGCAGTGGCGGTGCCATAGTGTTTCCAGTTTGAAATCCTGGAGGACATGGATACTTGTAAGTGCACAAGTTTGATCGGCATAGGAGCATTAAAATACTGTCAAGCTGAAAGTCCTTTCGAAGTATTCCCGAGTCCTCCCCTCACCTCTCTGGTGGTGACGGGTGGAAGACACTCGGATCTGTTCTCCGAAGTATGCTCCACTAAAATGAGGACGGAGCTGGACGGATAGGTGGGGCACGATACTTCCGCGACTAATGATAAAATTCTGGTTTGTCACCCACTTGGTGCCTGTGTCTCTCTTTTCTACCACTAGTCTCTCAATGGGACTTTCGACGTGATATTTAAGCTCTTCTATGCCGCAAAGATACAATATTTTTAAATATTCATACCTAATGGAAATGAGCCCAAAATTGACTCCAAAGTTATTGCAGCCGGCTTCTCTTCAACCATGCCAATAGACTAATAACATAATGTTTAAGATACATTAAAATACTTCCTAATGGGAATCATCATATCAATACGTTAGAAACATTTATTTTAATGTATGCTAGAAATGTTGCCCATTTTCATTAAATTATTCTTATTAAATTCTTCCTATTAATCATTTTTCCGCAACATTTTACTTCTCCTTTTAAAGATAACCACAGTTAATATTTAACAATTGTACATAATAAACAATATCAGCATGCTTGATTTTAAAATAGGTATCAGTCATGAATTTTTGATCAAGCCTATCTTCAACAGTTTAGAAAAGAAATTTTAACTTATGAACTGAGACCGTCATTCTGATGAGGACAGGATCTTCTGAACTGGAGAATAATGGAAAGTGATAAGAAAAAAAATTATATGCTCAATATTCAGAAAACTTCAACATTATTTCTCAAACGTTTACGAGAAACGAGAACTGTAGAAGACGATATTTATTAATTGAAAGCTAATTAAACTCATTAATGAAGAAAACTAGTTTATAACTTAAAATGCAAAAGAAAATTAAAAAGAACTTAGTTCTTATTGTAGCACACTTTGGAGAAAGAGTTATGACAAAGCTGGGTGATCGTTGCCCGTTGAAACTGTAATCTTGCATCCATGGTATAATGAATCATTACAAATATTCTGAGATTTTGAAATGAACTTTTAAATCACCAGTACAAAACAATTTAACTTTTCTAATAACTCTTTTCTCTACCAAGGTAATGACTCGAAATATAAATATTTCTCTGGATTTATAAAATATTGCTGTAATCTGTGTAAAGCTAGTTGTTGTTTACATTGTCTTAAAATACTCAGACTAGCTCTTCAGTGTTCAGCTTACATTTGGCAAGAAAACAAATATAAAAAAAGCAAACAATCGTAAAATAGAGTTTGTAATTAATGCTACTGGAGATACGGAGAGAATTAGGTCATTAATAAAGATAACAACAATAATAATAAAATCCTCATTGAGTTCATCTCAAGCTACAAACTGAAAATTAATAGTATAACAAAATATTATTATACTATTAATAGTGTAACAAAATATTCTAATAATTCTAACATAATATTTCTTTCCTCCACAGGCATTTATTCTACAAAATAACAAAGTAATCCGTCCTTCCAAAACTACTGCATTATAAAAGATTTATCTAATATTTTCCTTTCGCAAAAAGTTTCGTCCGACAAGCTGAACTTTGCGCACAACTCAGTAAATAACATATTTTTTTATTATTATAAATTTCAAAAAAATCAATGTTTAATTGTTTTTAATCGAACGCGCATAATTATCATTAAAAAACTAGTCCCGCTCTTGTTATTTTTTCACAAAAAGCACAGCTCAATCCTCAGTATTCAAATTTGAAATTCACACAAACACTCGAATGCGAAAACTATTTCTGCCAATTATGGTTCAGTTTATATTTTATTTCAGTTTTATGAACGAATATTGACATTTCAACTGCTACGCACTTTATGCAATACAAAACTTCATCAAACAATTTGATATCAGATACTTTCCGTTGTCATAGTATTTTTTTCCTCAAAAACGTTATGTTCTTAAAGGAATTTTATTTTGAAAACATGAAATAAGTTACATTCATAGTGATTTTATAGAAGCTCCGCAGTATTTTCCGCAGTTCAGTGACAAAATTTAGCTTTTCTGTTTTTCTCGCAGTCGCTCTGTTTTACACCTTTCCTCTTCCTCAACTACTACTATCAATAGAACTTTTCCACAGATAGAAAATTCCGATATGTATCTACAAAATCCATATCTGCAAAAATATTGTATTCGAAAAGCATAAAATGAATGTATCTTAAACCTGATCATAACATGTAATCTTTCTTAGTTTTGGAAACAAACTTCCTTTTTTCTGGTCCCAAACATTAAGCACTTCTTATAACAAATTCAGTAACATGTAATTTTAAAAATATTCAGTAAAATTCTATAAATTTATATGTATGCATGTATGTTGTAGCTATTAAAGCCACAGCCATCTGTTTTCCATCGTTTATAAATTTTTAAAAGATTTAATACTCATTTTCATGTACATTGCGAGATGATGACATTGCGACATCCATTATACAGAAGTAAGATTTTTCGTCAAAAAAATTTCTTATGCATCAAATACACATCGTCAAGACTCTATAGTTCCCATGGAATTTATTCATTATTTACGATAACTGAAAAATATTCGTTTTTGTGCAAGGTGATGCTGATCCAGCTGGTTCATTTCATTTACAAATAATGATTTATCGCTGTAAGTAAAAGCAAAACGATACTGGATAGGTCGCAGTTGAGCATGTAGTCAGTCACAACTGAGCTTTAGAATGTGCAGCAACATGTTATCGGCATTCGTATTCATTACAAAACGAAATATGGGGAAAATATGTAGCACGATATTAGTGTACCAATTGTTTTGCTGTTAGTTTTCTCCGAAAAGCAATCAGAACTGGTTCCAGAAGTGGTTCTGGATTTCAGAAACGTTTTATTATTATTATTATTCAAGAAGTCAAACATCATTGGACTGAGATTCGAACTCCCGGGGTTTGTAAATGCATCATAGATGTTTATAAATGTGTTGTACCTCTGCAGCACCTGTGGCACTTTAAATTCTTTTAGCTGAATGTAACCTTGAAATGCGAAATTAGTAGAGTAAAAGGGTTTGAGATTCCTGGATTCTGTTCTACAAAGTGTTATTGAACAAAATTGAAATGAAACAGGGAAATAGCGTACTATCATCACCTTAAGATCCTTAAGTTCTTGGCCGAACCAGGCACTCTTATAGGTTTGGTCGTGATTAATTCGTGGATATGATATAGCACATGATTTAGATAAGGGCGAAAAGTCACAACAATAAGTCAATTAATTCAACAAGCCATTTCTAGGAAGTTTAGGCTAATGAAGATTTACTAAGGCATGTGAACAGAAATTTCCAACCAAACTTGCAACAATGCATTAACGTAAGGCCACCGGCCTGACATAATTAAAAAAGTAAGCTGACACCTATGGATAATAAAAAATAATTAACCAACTGAGATATATATAGGTAGTTTTGCTTATTTTTCTGTCTTTCTTTATATTAGTTATAACCATTTAAAATGGTTACCCAACTTCGCGCCACCTCACGCAAAAAAAAAAAAAAAAAAAAAAAAGAAAAGCAAAATCCACAAGCGAAAGATAGAATTATGTATAACATAAGAATGGAGTGAAGGAGTTTCAGAACTAAACACTCAAGGCAAATGTATCAGATGAAATGATTACTGTATGAATTATATTAATTTCAAGTGTAGAAAACATCAGCAACCAGCATGGATATAATAAGATATGTGGGACCCGTAAGTGCCACAGCCGCTAGAGGGCATCACCTGTGCGCCTGCAGCGAGAGCGAGGTGGAAACAAGGGGATTAGATCACTTGAAGGTGGTGACAATGATAGCGAGCGCGAGTAGGCGCCAAGCGGCTATTTAAATACAAAAAGTGATGCAGAATTGCTTTTGTATCCAACAAGCGCGAGAAGGCGCTAAGACACTGTTACCCAATTCAATCTGTAACTTTTCTTTACATCATTAAATGATTCTGTGGTGTGGAAAAAAGTGTGAAGGTATTATTTACTGAGGGATATCATCTTCAATTTTCCACCGCAGATATTTTATTCTAAAACTAATTTATCTGTCATTATTGCTATTAATAATGTCATTCTGAGACCGTCAGCTTAAAACAGATTCATCCAAGCATTGAAAATACCTCTACTCGGAATAAATACTGTAAAATATGTTTTGTATTACCCACATATCGTCGAAATGCCCAGCTTCAAAAATATATATGAAATTTTCTTAAGAATTAATAATAACATTAAGAAATTTGAATATGTTATATCACGGAATTATTGTATCATCAACAACTCTTCTTGAAATAGTAAAAGAGATAATAAGTGAAATTCGTCATTTTCAACTAAAGGAGAAAATTATTTTGGACGCAGATCGGTTAATTTAAAGTATATGCTCTGAAATCTATTGTTTTTATGAAACGTAAAGTATGACAAGAAGTTTTCATAATTTTCTTTAATAATTATTCTGTCGACATTGTCATAAATCATTCATTGTATAACTTGGCTTGATAACATACCTTTTACAGAATCTTATATTTAATTCATCAATATTAATGTACTGAAAAAAGCGATTTGTTTTAAGAAAAACAAGAAGGCGTCAAGGAAGTTGTCTGTCTTGTTGTAATGTGACAGGTTGTTTGTACCAAAGTTTCCTCCAACAAGTAATTAAACGAAACTGTTTGTAGAATGTTGTTTCAAAAGGAACATGATTAATATCCTGAATTCAAACAATCATTTTAAAGTTATCTGAAAAGTCTCTCTTTGCATTCGAATTTGCTTGTTAAGTTAAAGACCGAGCGCGTAAAGTCAACCAGATAATTCCTTCATAATTATTACGTGTTTCATGATGAAATTTTTAAGGTTATTTTGTTCTTTACTTTAATCATTTGAAAGAGATTTTCTTTAGTTTGCATGCCAAATATATTATAACAAAATTGCTTAAAAATATTGCTTTCTAAAATTCAACAAAGAACACACGTGAAAAATAGTTTTTAAATATTACATCAGCTGATTTCAGATTCTGTAACAAAATTATTAATTCAGTTATCATCAATAAAAATTCCTTTATAAATATTGTGTTATAATAAAACATGTGCATAAATGTAAGCATTCGTTAACTCTTAAATACTTGCTTCACATACAGAGCATCCAGAAATAAAGGCCAGTTAAAAATTATGAGGTTTTATTTGATCTGGAACTGGTAATGAGTCCTTAAACCCTTACGTGAAGTGAATTATCTCTAGACCTGAATTATCTCTAGACAAATTCTTAGAAAGTTTTAACCAACCTTTTTATTTAAATAAACCGCAAAACAAAAACGCACTTTCTTGTACTAACAATATCAGTAACAGCTCGTGGTGATGCAACTAAAGAAAGAGCCAAATTTAAGTTAAGGCGTGAAATAGTAGTCAAGATAGACATAATTAAATATACTTTAAGCTGGCTTCAGTAATTCTAACTCGGAGAGTCAAAAACAATTAATCGGCAGCGAATAACATGCAGCCGAAAATTACAACTATAAAAGCTGGCGTTACGACTATAAAAGCTGGCAGGAACTAAACGTAGCGTGCCAGAAACACGCTCTGACTTCAAAAAACTTCAGTTTAAATACTAGCTAACTCATTCATATTTTGGTGAGGAAATGGAGAGGGGAAGTTATAGTAAAAGCTGAAATTATCATTATTTTAATTTAAATAATAACCTTAAAAATTTAACGAGGAAACGCTATTTTTTGATTGATTGACTTGATTTTGATACAAGAATTTCTCTTCTATTAATACAAAGTTTCATATGAATGAACAGCAATCTTATTCCGAACATCATACGTAATGCCTACTGTTCTTGTAAACATTTAGTTTACAGCTTCGGAAGTGAGCATAAGCATAAAAATAGCTCGTCCAAGGCTATCCTAATCATTTGCTCTCAAACTCTTAAGATTCAAAGGCTATATGTGCTTCAGGTTCCTTTTTCCCAACCATCCTGTCATGGTAACCAAGGTAACGACATCTGCCAGCAGAAGATTGCACTCTGTAATTGTTTTCTTCCCATTTTCTTTCCATTTAGCGCATTTCACTTCCTGAAAAGCGCACGAATGAAAAATGATTTGAACTATACTCTCAGTTTAGATGGAGCAGATAGAGCTGCGAGGTGATGACGACACTTGTAGCGATTGCAAATAGTAAAGGTTTTAAAAAAGCCTTAAAGTCTTTATTTAAAACTTAGCAGATTACAGGTTAGTAATGCAGACATTAAATAGCTTCCTTCTGTAAAGTGGTACTTCACAAGCTTTCCTCAGTGTGAATGAAATTTATTATGAAAAGATTACCGAAACGGTTATTATCTGGAGCGCTTAAAACAGCAGAAGATTTTACACAGAATCGAATAATTTGTCTCAATATTTTTCTTTTGTCGCACTACCACCGAGGATAGTCAATGCAGTCCCTAAGTGAAAATTCGACCGTATAATAAGACTAACACGACAAGTGCATAATGGTCAAGCGTTTCTTATTCTTCACAGTTTAACGCATATTTGGAGTTTTGGACCATTGCGCTTTCCTCCAAGGCATCAGCTGCAGACATTATTTTAATCGTTCTCTCTTGGGCATTCAAACATTTGGCACCTATACATCCATCCCCTGCAGGTCGACTAGTGTGGCTAGTATCTGTACTTAGGCAGCCTCAGCACCGGGGTATAAAAATACACTGATCCGGTTCCTGGTGCCAGAAGGGACAGTCAATGCTTCTCGGAAGGCAAGTAGATTCGGCCTCCCAAGTAGGGCCGCGACGGCCGGTTTTTCTTGGACTCTTTGTTCCGCGCCCCTGAGTATTGCGTTCAGCCTTGGGAGCCACGAACCCTACCTGAAATAGGGAGTAACAAATGGACGAACGTTGTTGTGCGTTGGGTTGCGGTACAAGTAACCTCATAAGCTAGTTACTTATGCATACAGACGTTCAGTGTTAATCTTTGTCTCGCGGTATCAACAATTTTTTTTTCTCTCCCACAGATGTAATAAGGATCACTCGGCTATTGCGTTTGCCAAGTAATGTTATCCAGTAATCATAGGATAACTGTGTGGCTCTGTCGAAAGCCCAGAGATTGAGCTTGCTACGTCTGTAATAATTATCTGGAATTATTTGCGTGGGGAGAAATAATGGAATAATTCACAGGAAAAAAAGTCTTTCGCTTTCAAGTTGTCCCTGATATAATCTCCCCAAAATACTCTATTAGTGAGATTGACACGACATGTTAAGCTAATGAAATTCAAATTCGTCTCTAAACATGGTTCAAAAATATTCCCCGAACATTCAAACTCTTCGACTAACATATCTGTTAGATTAATATAATTATTTTAGATGAAGTTTTTATAGAATACAACTAATACTCTTCTATTCTTTTAAAGGAATTTTGCTATCTTATGGAAGGCTAATTGCTCACCACCCTGCGATTTAATATTTGCACACCAACTTGAAATGATAGGAATTCTACAGAGATACTCGTTACTTGAAAAATCTGAATTTCACATTTTGCTTCTGGTGGGTAGTGTAAGAAGCAGCTTCTCGTTTACACGGTACCAACACTTTTTATTATCTTCTGTTGTTGCTACAAATTGCAATAACACATTTTTTATCAGTGTAATGAATGTCCATTCGTTTAGAAATAAAGGCATCCATAACGTCTCCGAAATATTATTGTACATTTAAATAGAAAGATGATTATTAGTAGAAAATTTGTTGTTCACAAGCCTAGGCTTCCAAGGTAGGACTTCTCTACTTATTTTTGTTTTCTTAAAGATTAATTAATTTACAAATCGTCAAGAGGCACTTGCATTTGCGAAGAATTAAGAAAAGGTCTACACTATCTCTTCAAACGCCTAAAGGACATCAACATTTGTCACCTATCGCAAGTCACGGAGATACATGTTTTCCTCATAAAAGGAAAGACACGATGTAGACACAATGAAAAGATTTATGTCAACTCTAGCGAAGTGTGAAGTATGCTCCTTTCGACATCACATTCCAACACGTTCAACGATATTCTTCCTTGTCCTCTTGTTATGCTTTCTGTTCACACATCATGAATCAGTCGTTAACTACCATATTACTAATTCCCTTCCCGTGTTACAAGTTCACACGTCATCACAGGATTACTCCTTTTAAGCATATTATCGTCACAAACACTGCAGCTTCCCATCTAGAACATATTTGCTCTCACAAAATTGCTCAAACCCTAACGTTTAAAAAGTTATGCACTCTCTAAGATACGTTGCACTTATAATTATAAAATCGCATAACAGAACCCTAAAATACCAAGATTCTTTACTATTTAGAGCGAAGTTATAAATGTAATACACTATTTTTTCCTATTATTCGTAAAATAATTACCTTGATTAATATTCATGGGAAATATTTTCAAATAAATCTTGAGTGGATAACCTTCTCCTACTATTCGCAGTTTTCCACACTATTTTTTCATTCTATTCACACTATTTCTCATTCCTATCTTATCAGATTATTCACACTATTTATTCATTCACAGTTTCTCACATAGATACAGACATTTTGCGTCTAGAGCAGCGGGACGACAATTTATGTTATGAAAGTCAAGTGATTACTGGGAACTGTAACAAAGAAGCAAAATTCCGCTATAAAACAAAATCTCTAAAGGATATAATTTTAGAAGCTCTTTCAGATCTATGAAGTGTAATAAAATTATCTGTTTTAACTTCATTGTGAAGCAGATCCCTCTACGGCCGGCCCTCGACTTTCGCACCTGACTGGTTCCTGAAAATGCGTGAGAATATTCAATGTTCGAAAGTAGAGGAGTGTAAAAAAATAAAACATTAAAAAGCTGTATTTTAAAATATTTATTTATCAATAATATTATTTATCTATCAATGTGCATAATTGAGTTAACGAGGCGTGTTTGAATGCTTTCAGATATTTTCTTTAAACTTACCGAGGGTTAGCTGAATATTACCCTATTTTTTTCCTTTCTTGTTAAAAAGTTCTATAACATTCTGTGTCTTCCTCAGTCACCATATGTACTTGAGATATACGTTTTCCAATGGAATCACGTACTTCCATGATCGTCAAAAAAATTTTAAAGTGCATGATGGCTTCATTCACAATTTCGATTTTTAAAGTTTTGGCGATTTCTTGAGTTTTTTCTTCTTCACTTTCATTGTACATTTCGTTTAACTCTTTTTGCTCAACTAAGTATTCATTCGACCGAGGTACTGAGGGAGATTCAATCAACTCATCAATATCTTCCTGCTGTTGTTTAAGTTAAGTGCAATCATTAGACTAACTAATTCATCTGCGATAGTTTCCGAAGTTTCTTCAGATTTTATAAAATCACATATCTCTTTTTTATTTGATTTCCAGATGACTGGAAGAAATTCTTTATCCTTTCCTTTTAATGTTCTGGGATTTTTTACTTGATAAAATAACATTAGCTTCATTTGAAACACAAATTTTACAATATCGACAAAAATCTTTGAAAATCTGAATTTTTAAAAATGTGCCAAATAGCGAATTATGCTAAAGTAGTTATTGCAAAAATCGAGGGCGGTCTGCACATATAAAAATGCGGCCAAATCAATGTGTTTTTTTTTGTTAAAATTACTTATTTATTTATGTGATTTTGACATCTACTATTTTAGGCTTGACTAGTGAACGAGTAATTAAGATCGCTGAATAATAGGAGTCTGTTTTGGGTTCGATTACAGGCTAGCTGCATGGCTGATTATCGCTATGTGCATTCTTCACTTTCAATCTAATTAGATGACATGCAGACATGGAAACATTAAGGCGTCACTTATTGTTTTGGTCAGACAGAGAAAATGCTAACCCTCCCTTACAGCCACTCAGGGACTGAAAGTATGATCCTAGCTAACACCACTACAACGTAAATCAATGTACTGTTACTGGCTATTGTGCCTCTTCCTAGCCAGCAGGTATTTGAAAATAACGTGAAGAAATCGGAGCTAGTGAGGAGAAAATCGCGTTTACTGCAAACCTTCCGTGTTTTTAGTCTTGTGTACTTTATTCCTAGACTTTGTCAGGGAAGAGGAAGGAATTTGTTTTATTATATTATTTTTTTCCCAATGTCTCGTGATCCAAAGGTCCGGAGATTAGACATCCGGATTTCGGATTTCGTACTTTATTTGGCATTTTACCTATTCCCAGACACATATGTATATGTTACAGCTGATTAAATAAATCCGATTAGTATTAATAATAACTGACTAATATTGATAATAATCAATGAGATGTGTAATGCATACTGATCACATTTGGCGGTAAATATTAACAATTATTAGTGAATTAATATGTATCTTACGATATATATATATATTATTATTTAAGAAGTATTCATTGTTTATGCTATAAACGAATTCTTATGTCTTATTAAATGCTTAAAAGCAAGTTATTTGTTTTTTCAGGAAACGTTTCTGTAGATTTGAGGATTTTTGGCTTTCATATCTGCAGCGATCTGAGTTACAATCATCCGTACAAGAACAATAAGGAAATCTTTGACCATTTAGCTTAGATTTCTTGTATGCACATTTTATTAGAGTTATTGCAAAAATTGGAACTTCGTTAACTAGAATAACTGTTTCCTTGCAGATGGTAAACTCATTCCTCGTGAAGAATTAGTTTAAAATTACGTATTTTATACATAGTTTAATCAAAGTTTGCATTTTTATTGGGAATTACCTTTCAATTACAAACTTTCGCAGATTCAGTTGCATGCAAGCATTATTTAAAAACATATTTTGGAATAGTCATACGATTTTAAACTTAACTGTAAGTCATACGATTGTAAACCTTAAGTCATACGATTGTAAATCTTAAGTCATACGATCAAAACTGTAAGTCATAAGATTTTAAACACTCATTAACTGTTGCAGTTTCAAACAACTGTTTCTAGTTTGACGTTTGATCACATGTTCAAAGTACAATACTATACTGAGCATTGTCGTTCAACAAAATTTTGCAAGTCGACTTACAAAGTCGTAACAAGACGAAGACAGAACCCTTCTTTTTGCTATGTAGGTAAAAATAATTCATAAATTGACAAATGAAAATAAAAACACACGGTAACAAAAAGACTACAAAACACTAGGTAATGCATTTAGTGCTACTTGAAATTGCAAAGAAGCTTTCAAAAGAAAACCGTGTAAATATAAATGTACAGTATTTAGCAGAGATGAAGTGTCTAGAATGTAGGAAAATGCTAAAAACATTTCTCTGACTCCGATAAAGTTAATATTTATTTATATTTATTCATTTCAAATTTCGCAAACAGAAAACCAGTCATTGTTCCTTGGATTTCGCGGTGTCTTAATGTTGCCACTCCCCGTTAACTTATCAAAAACTTGATGATGACTTAATAGTCTAAAATGTCGAACTTACAGAGAAACATGTGAAGCTCAGGGTCTATTAGAAGATGATAACCATTGGAACAAAACTATGGAAGAAGCTGAACAATGTCGATCACCAGATAAAATCAGGAAACTTTACGCAACCCTTACATCATCTTGCGGCCTTTTTAATCCTCAAACTTTATGGGATAAGTACAAGAAAGACATGGTGGAAGTTATTTTGTGGCGTCTGCAGCGAGTTCACGCACATATGACTTTTAATGGGCACATCTATAACAAAGCATTGATCATAATTGAAAACAAGGTTTTGACAATGGTGGGGAAGACGCTTATAAGGTATTTCTCCCGTCTTATTCGCAAGCCTTCGTGGTCTAGCGGTCTGCATGCTCAACCAAGAGGTCCGTGGTTCCTATTTTAAGGTCTTTAAAGCTAGTTGGACCTCGAACATGATGCAATAAAATGCGCAGGCATAAACATTCAAAATTCGTTGCATGGACGGTTTAGATATCCGATGATTTAACCTTTGGCCAATTTTCAGCGGGCGTACCTTGAATGCGACATTGCTATTCTTTTTTGAGTTGTTCCATGTATAATAACGGGGAACTTCAGAATACAATAATCTTTTCGCAAAAGTATCTGTCTGGCAAAGCTGGAAAAAAGCGGTCAGTGTGGTTTTAGGAGGAGATAAAATTCTTTCTTGAAAATTATTCTCATTAAAAAAAACACGCTGTCCATTTTCTAAATGTACGGCAAGATGTGTAACATTCGGATATCTTTCATGTAATGGAAAACCATAGCCGCCACGCCACGCTGTTTGATAGGTTTGTATTTCATTCAGGGGTTGCAACACATCTTCCTTACGCAGATTGAAGATCGCCTAGTCGCTCCCTTTATTGATATATTTACAAATATATTTAATCGCACGAACAGAGTTGCAGGCTTCGACATTAATGTGAGCATTAAATAATTTACATAGAACGGGTGAATATAGCCCAATGCAGCTATTATCAAAAGTCTTGACTACGCCACTACGAGTTTGAATCGTAACTCTTCTACCACCATATTCGGGTGCTCTTCGTCTGTATAAAAGGTAACCCTTATCATTGTGCACTGTATTCTTTAGTAGCTCCCGGGGGAACTTTTTCGTACATTTGCCATTTTTCATGCAAGGTGATGCTAGGTTGCGAGCTCCACAGGGACCATGAATCGTGTGTTTGATTACGATCTCGTGCAAATTGTTATCTAATTCTGGATCCGGGATTTCGGCGCTTATAATGTTATCTATTTGGTTGGATTGCAGCTTTTTTTTAACCAAATAAGAATGTGCACATGTGGCAGACCTCGTTTCTGCCATTCAGGGAGTATATGTGGCGTTGGACGTTTCCAAATACTTTTCCTTTTGTTATTACATTAATAATATTTTGAACTTTTAAACGAAACACGCGGGCAACTATGTCATGTCAATCAGTGCCTCTTTATCCGAGCATAAGCTTTTCTGTTATTTCTTTCTATGAAGGATTACAGTAAAAGTTACAAATAGGTAAAAGTTACAAAATCGTAAGTGCGTACGTAGGCGAAAGAGTCATGCGTGTATTCATGCAGATAGCGAGGACTGTTCACAAAAGTGGAGGGAAGAATAACCATCTTGTCTAAGTCGTTGGGGATTATACTACCATCTGTGCTAATTGCATCTTCTAGGTGAATGCAATTTTCAACTCGTCGCTGTGTCTGGTTTAAAAAATGTAACAAAGGCGTTCGCTTTCTACTTTGATATACATATCTACTAAGAATTGATGAAAGAGCTGCCTCGACCGCGGAAGGAGGTTAAAATTATTCTCTCGAAGCATCATGTGATAGGCGTAAAAATCCATGCAGGAAACATTTTTATTGGGAACTGGCTGTTTTGTAGTTAGATTAATCTGTGGACTATGAAAATGGTATCCCAATTGCCCTTTCCTAAAAATTAATGGGTACTACAAAGCACCGTAAAATTTATGAGTATCTGCTACACGCGTCAGTTTATTATCATGTGCTTGTAACACTATATCTCGTGGAGAGCATGGGTCGCCAGTAACCAAGAGAGCTACTTCATTTATTGTCGGTGCATTATAGCGCCTCTCATGTTCGCCAGGTGGAGTTCGATCAGAGTGAATGACGACTTATAATCGTCTTGAGGCCAGTTTTCTATTGCAATTTTGAAGGTATTTATCAAAACGCTGTGATCATGTAACATTCTTTGAATTTTCAATACTATAGCTCTCTCGACTCCATCAATATATTGACAACGACGGCTTACTTCATTTTCTTCTTGACTCATAAAATAAACTTGCAAAAATTTATGCGGTTGATTATCTGCTGGAAAAAGTGAACCAATTCGATGATATATCTGGCCTTGTACGGTAAAAGTTGATGAAAACCCAGCATTCTTATCTCTTTGTCTACTCCAAAAGATGTCATTTGGAAGCAAGAGTTGTACGTTCTGATTTTACTTAAAAAAGCTTTGATTCATCTGTATCATATAAATATAGAGTTTTCAGCGGTTGTTCTGGTTCACCAAGTAAAGAAAGCGAAACTTTACCATTGGAACAACACATTCCTGGAGTTTCATCTTTCCATTTTAAAGCATCGCAAAACTGGCATTTTTTACTCATCAAATTGATACCAATTATAATGGTAATCAATTGAAGGATCGTATTGAGGTCCAGAATCATTAAATACTGACCAATTTTTGTGCATAAAATTTCGCCGGTTTTCGGTTTGCATTTCTGCATGAACGATTCTTCTCGCCTGCAATTGTTCTGGAGTATCTCTCACTCTAACAACTGCCTGTTGTTGAGCTTGTTCTTCCAAGCGAATCTGTGTTTGAACAGGCGTTTCAATAGCTCTCAAAGCAGTTTGACGTTCAGCTTGTTCTTTGTAGCGGATCTGCGTTTGGAGAGGTGTTTCAGCAGCTCTGAAAGCAGCATGGCGTTCAGCTTGTTCTTCTAAACCAATTTGTATTTGAAGAGGCGTTTCAGCAGCTCTTAAAGCAGCTTGTCGTTCAAGTTGTTCTGTCAAGCGGTTTTGTGCTTGGAGAGGCGTCTCAGCTGCTCTCATAGAGGCTTGATGGGCCTCTAATCTTTCTTGTCTTTGAGAAGTTGTTTCATCAGTTCTTAAAACAGATTATCGCCTTGCTTGTTCTTTTCTTCTTAATTCTGCATGTACGGAAGTTTCTTGGAATCGAGCAATTTTTGCTGCCCGGGGCCGAGATGAATTCCTAGGCATGTTAGATTTACGTTTGCGAGGCATTTTGAAAACGAAAAAAAAACGATAAAACATTAAACTGTCCTTATATAAGTTTCAACTCCGTGTGAATTTTAAAAATACATGTATCGCCACGAAATCTAGTGAAACTGCTATGTATATTTCCTAATGACTGAAACATGTGTGTGAAAGAAGAACCAAAAGCCAGAAATCCTGAAAGATTTAAAAAAAAATAAATTAAACAAATAAAAATTAATAAACGCTTAATTAATAAATGTTACTCTTTCACGCCTTAATTACCTAACCGATAATCATGAAATTTTCAAGAAGTATTTTTGATATATTAGAAAAGGTTAAAAATGTTTACGTGGTTTAAGCCAGGCACCTGCGCACGCAGGCAAACTTTTACACCTTTTATATCGTTTAAACTTTCAACATTTAATGGTTATACAACGATAATTATTTTAAGCTATAAAATCAATTATATAGCTTAAGTTTCAACAGATAAGTTACATTTTATAGCCTATAACCTTTTCTAATATATCAAAAATATTTCTTGAAAATTTCAGGATGATCGGGTAAGTAATTAAGGCGTGAAAGCGTTACAAACAAACTTAGGATATTTATATGCATGTTTATTATTTTATTGTTAGTAGTAGCAGTATTTCATATATCGAACATTTGAAATCAAACCATGAAATTCGATGCAAACAGGTTCAAAAAAGTTGTTTACAAACAAACAGAGTCTACTAACAGCCGAGCGGATTTGATTCCATAAGCAATTTCTTCTCCCTATTCGTAATGTGACTATAAAATATTTCTCTTAGAAACTCTTCCACAATGCCAAAACTCTGCTTAGGTTGATTATCTTAGTGAGTTTTGCCATGATCTGATAAATCCAAAAACCGGTCATGTACGGATTAACATTCTTATTCGTACAATGTTTGAATTATACCTTTATATAGCTTGAACGCCAACAAGCACATGAATCTTGCTTTCATTCTATTTTAATTTTCAATACAATGTTTATGTGTGAATTATTTATTAAATTTATGCATTGGCATTTTCTATTAAAATAGTAGAATATAAATTTACATATTTAGTTGTGATGGTGACAACAACTGTAACTGTTAACATCCAGCACATCCGTAGTTTTACCTTACGATTGTTCAATGAACACAAAATTTGTTACGTGCAAAAATTATTAAAATACTATATAAAATTATTTTATTTATTATCTTATTATTAGATTATTTAAGAACTATGTAGGAAATATGATGAATTTTTTATTTAGATATTTTAGTGAGAAAAACGATTTTTTGGGTCTTACACAGAAATTTTTTTTATGCATGCGCAAATATTCCTGTTGAAGTATCAAAGATACTTTGGATAAGGGATACTCGACATGTGTTTGCCTCTATATGGTTTTCGCATGCATGTCATTAATTTATTGCACATATTTTTGTAAATAAATTGCACAATTTTTGTCGATTACTATAAAAGTGCAATGGTTGTATTAGCAAAACATTATACTCAGCTAAAATTCTAACATATTTATAAAGCATTTCTTATTTTTTATAAAAATTCTTCCGCGCATAATAACTGATATACGACTGTGACGTAATCTATATATATAAAGAAGAAAGCCTGTGTGTTTGGTTGTCCTCTAATAACTCAGTCACTACTATAGCTGTCGTCACCAAACGTTTTACAATTCTTTTCTGGGTCCTGAAAAAGTTCGACGATCACTTTTTTCTAAAAAACATTACCTAAAATCAGAGATATTAATTAAAAACTAAGAAAAACGATAACTTTCGCCCTCATTTTTCCGAGCGGCAACAGTCTCGCAAGCTGGAGACGAAAATATGCTTTATTTCCAAAGTTGTTGCCATTGCTCGCTTTCAAATCCTAGAGTTCGTTAATAAAAAATTTCTAAGTTTTACGATGAAATAAAAATAGCACTGCCAAACAAAAAATACATTATTCCCGATTCCAAAAATTGGTGGGAAGCCATTTCGGGTATTCCCATCCTCGTACGACTTTAATCAGCCGAAAAATTAATTAAAAACTCTGAAAGCGCTAATTTTTGCACTCATTTTTCCGACTGGCAACAGTGTCTCACTTCGGAGATAAAAATGCTTTACTTCGAAAAGTATTGCTACTGCTCACTTTTAAATCGTAGAGTTTGTTAATCAAATATTTGTAAATTTCACAAAATGTATACATATAAAGAAGAATGTCTTGTTTGTTTGTTTGTTCGTGTTATTGATTTCTGGCCAATTAGGATAAATTTTTTTGCCGCATTTAATCGACTAAAATTGAATATAGGTGAAATATTGGATTGAACTTGAGCTTTTACGACCATTTAATTAGAAAGACGAAAATCATTAAAACCTGGGTGGCATTGTTGCTGATATAATGAGAGAGAATTAGCTTATTTTTCTATCGATATTTTTTATGTGGGTTCCTTAACTCATCAGACTGAAAAATGTATGACTATGAATCGTATTTTTGGCATCGTTGTTAGAGAAGGATTACAGCGGTGAGAACAAAGGGGGAAGTCCCAGCCCCCCTAACCAGCGAAGCTGGCCATTGGGCATAAAAGGGACTAACCCGTCCAACCAACAAACCACAAGCCAGCAGTCCGACCGTGTTCATAAAATAAATAAACTAAAAAGATAAACTAACTCAAATCACAATTTAAACTAAATCATCCGAGAAACCAGGCCTGAGTCCCGAAAAGTACCTAAAATCAGCTTAAAACCTATCAGTCAGAATAAGGTAAACATAAAAAAAGAAAAAAAAAAACTAGTATAATGGTTGCGAGCTGCCCGCAACATTCACAAAAATCAAACTAAAAGAAAATCAAAAATAACTGTTTTTTTTAGTTTACATTAGTAAACTTAAAAAAAAGACAACACTATAAAACATATAACATGAAAGCTGTAATCCGCTGCGTATTCATCTCTCATACCATAGACACCTTGAAAAAATTCATAATTCCCATAAAGTCCTTATCTAGAGTTAATTCTTCAAGTCATTATTCCAATAGATTCTTTATTCTTATTAACGATCATCATAATTTCCTTGGCAATTTTATTCAAAATTCTCTGTTTGTTATACAGATTTAAAATATTAATCCTTCCATATTTGACCCTAACCCCCTCCATCAGGGCACATTCTTCTACAAAATGTTGTGCGTCACCACGTCTGCTGAAAGCCATACATAAGTCGCTACCCTGGAGGTTAAATTTGTTTAGGTAGGCAGGGAATCTTCCGTGATTAGTAATAATTTGATTAGTGTCAATGTTGTTCATAAAGTCCATCTTTTTATCAATTTTCAGCATTTGTAAATAGGCTGAATTTCTTTCGGAAGATTCCCATTGCCTTTTCCATGTATTCCATATATCGTCCTTCATACATATCAATATAATTTTCCTTGATTCTAAAACATTCTCAGTTGAATGACTATTCCCCAGGACAGCTTCTTTTGCCAGCGAATCCGCTCTCTCATTGCCCTCAATAACAACATATCCTCTCACCCAATGGAATCTAATAATATTTTTCTTTACAATTTCAAATATATACCTTTTATCTCCTCGATCATAGCATTCTTTGGCTCAGGACTGCGGAGGCACTGCAACACCAATAATGCATCGGAATATAAATTTATCCATTGTCCTCTTACAAGTTTATTATCGATCCATAATAATGCTTGCCTAATGGCTGTAGCCTCGGCTTGATAAACTGAATTATTTTCAGTCAATGTAGTTTTCACATTTTGTATTTCAACTCTATAATAATAAGCAACAAATGTACAGCAAATTCCGCCCGCAAAGCCTGAGTCATCAGTAAAGATATCAATTCCACCATCATTCAGAAAGTCTCTACCAAAAAGTATACCTCTATAATTACTTGGGTGAATATGACTACAGTCATATTTTTTGAGAACTAATCCTCTAAGCACTCCATAATCTGTCTTAATCTCATTTATTATATCATAACTCAAAAGAAATTTTTTATAATAATATTCCGCTAGTAATTGATAATCCGACTACGTCGAAGATGTATTTCTAATCTAGTAACGAATGGTGTCTACTCATTATATCCCATCAATTATCAAGTTCACTGAAGCTTAGTAAGGAATAAAAGCTTTCAAAACACTAATGAGAGTGAATTCGTAAATGTAAACGGAGATAAGATTTCTAATCCATCGCGCTGAAAAATCGGAAGTTGTTAGCGAATATTAATCTAAAGAATTTTTTGCGTGTTAAGTTTTCACGCTGGGTAGGATGGGATTTACGCATAAGCCATTATAAGTTGCAGATTAAGAACTCAATGGTTCATGTGTATATCGTAGAAATCAATGGAAATATACAATACTTTGTGATAAAATTTGTTATGTTTGAACAGGATGAAAACGTGGCTCTAAGTTTAATTTCCTTAAACATTGAACCATACATACATTTCACATTACAAAGGTTAGAAAGTCCTCCACAAAGACATCCCTCTCCTTAGGCAGATAGCCCTCGAGGCTTTGCCGTAATCCAAACCAAGCCAAACACATGAAAAATGTTTTTCAAAAAAAGGTAAAAACTTTTATGAAATAATTCGAGAAATGGACATGGAAGGCCCCTGTAATCACAATAATTAATATTTTATGTGGTCTCCGTATATCATAACGTCCAAGTAGTAAAATGTTCACTCTATATAAATAAATAAATTAAACACAGAAAGCTTCCTATCTTGTAAAATACGGCGAGCTATTACAGACGAATTTATTGCTTTACATCACATTCTGGTTATAATGTTCTAGTTAATTTATGTGCTATTGACTACTAGAACTTTAGCGAAGTGTCTAACGACTGTTTGTTTGTCTTCTTACAATTATAAAATATAACTCCAAAGAAGGATTAAAGTACCTTTCATTCATTCAAAGAAATACTAACAGACGGCCCCTGTCAGGTATACAGGAAAGCCTCCACTTGGGCTTTAACTTAAGATAAACTCATTTTAACTAGCTAAACTTTAGCCGAAGCTGTACACAGATAACTAATTGAGTTGGCCCGTAATTAAACCTCACAGACGAATACTAACAGACACGTAAGAATACGGCCGAACGTAGTAAAATAGGCTTAAAGCAACGACGTGTCCCGACAGTAAAACACGCTCTACTGAGAACTTCTGAGCTCTTCTACGGAAGTAACTGTATTTCCCATTAAATACTGGTTCTATTTCATTTACACAAAACGGGATATTGAAATTTCATTCTGGCAGGGAGTTGTAGGTGAAAAACAGGTATTTAAAGGAAAGCGTTTCAAAACTGAAAATAACTATTAGAAAATTAAAATAATCTCTATATAGTGTTTACTGCTAAACTATTTTGAACACATTTTTACCAGTTTTATCTAGAAATAACAAAATAAAGATTATTTGTTTGGCAATTAATAGGTCCATGGGGAGTAAAATAGCATTTTTATTACATCGCTGGTGCCATGAAAATTACTGTCTATTATTATTTGCACAAAAAAAATATGGAATTTTTTTATAGTTGAATTATTAAAACACAGAGGCGTAGCTAGGGAGAAGCAAGTGGGAAACATCTGTCCCCAGGCGCAGCATCCGTGGGACGCCAAATTGATGTTAAGAAATTTTAAAATGAAACGTTTTCCTTAGCAACAGGAAGGGAGACGTGAAATCTTCAGTCGTCCCCGTACGCTGAAAACCCTAGCTACGGCTCTGTTAAAATATAACTGCCGTATAACGCGCAGCTGTGATTTCAGACTTATTTTTTAACTTTTAGGTATATTCACTGCATAACGTGCACCCTTTTCTTTACAAAGAAACCTGAAAGATACACTTGCGATGTAGTTATCTTTTGAAGTCGTTCATTCGAAGATTTTTCTCAGGCTTTCGAATAATGATATACTGAATTGACAAGCGATAAAGGGAACAAGATGTATGCGGGAGAAATGGTAGAGGAAGTAAATAATTCTGCGTAGAGTGTAGGTTGTGTTCCATGCAAATGTGCACAAGAATGTTATTCTAGGATTTCGAGAAATGTGGTAAACAATTTCGGATACAAATGTACTTCTAACCCGAATGAATTAATAGAATTAGGAGTCATGTGTTTTCTCTTTTTCTAGTTGAAGTTCGTTGAATAAAATCTATAGTATACTATAAAGAACAAACTTCTTTCAACAAATTCATTAACGAGAAAACAGGATTGAAACAAATGATACGTAGCCTTTTAAAAATGAAAATCTAATGAATGTTTATCTCTCAAACAGTCTTTTCTGATGCCACTTTGGCTAAAGAAAAATCGCACGCGAAGAGTTTCACAGGAGGCGCTTCAGTATGGCAAATGATGTCGGAAGTGAGCATCGAAGGCTTTAGTAAATCGCATTTGCTTTAGCTGAAATATATTTGATCTAATGTTGTTTTTTAGTAGCAAATACGGCTCCTGCCAAACGAAAGGCTGTTTTCAAGTGAAATGTCATTTAATTTTTTAAAAAAAATAGAAATCCAGCTGCTGCAAGGATGTTTAGTTTTGGCTCCATACATGAGTGGAAGAAAAATGATAATTAATATGTCACGAAATGAATGTAATTAGCAGAAAGGAGTAATGAAATTACCTATCCTAGAAGAGAGTGTTGCGAACTGGATTCTAGAAAATCGCCAGAATCGCCAATAACGGCATCTAGGTACAGGTATAAATCAAATTTATGTACGTTCATCTTTTCTATATTTTTAAATCTATAATTTTTATAACCGGCGTATAACGCGCACTCGTAAATTTTGATCTCATTTTTTGCATTAAAAGCGCAGGTTATACGCTGTAATATACCGTAATTGAATATCTTTTTTTAAATACAGAATCGAACAAAAATTTTTTATTTTCTGCTTACATAACTTTCTTACTTCCAACGCTGAAACCGCTTTCACAATTTTTTTTATTTTATTTTAAGATGTAATTGGAAGTGCATATTAGAGTCCATATTTAAGGAAATGAAGCGTGTAGTTATCTTTCTTGAACACTCCATATATATTAAAAACACAGCTGTCAGCTATTATGCTCTGACCATCCTTTAAATTCGAGCAAAATGATCTAAGGATCATAATCCATTTTCCAAACCCTTTCTTAATTCAGCATGTTAAAGTGAGTATTCGTAGGTACCTATCCCAACTTGCAGAGCGAAAAAACGAGGAAATTTCTTTGTCCTTGAGAGCCTTCACTTGTTAAAAGCCACTTTTCGAATGATAAATAATGACTAAGGCATTTCCAAAGCAAAACTGTCCACTTATATGATAAGAGATCATTTTAAAGACTTATCAGAATATTTAACTTTGATATTTTAAGATTATTGTTCGCTTGCTTGATATCTGTAGTAAACTAAGTGTACTGCAGTGTAGATTAGAGCAGAAGCTCTTGTGCTATCACTGGTCCTGGCAAGCATCGCGACTTAATAAGCTTCTGAATATGTTTTGGATTTAAATAATATAAGATGGTCATAAAAAAACTTCCCGACATATGAACCCTTAGCGGCCTATCCGCTCTGCGGTTACAGTGAAAAAAATTCGAAATTGTCGAATGGCAACAGCCACTTTTTTCCTACGAATTTTGATTACATTTTTCTTACCCTTGAAAAACTATAAATGGCATTGAAACGAAACACGCATGACGAAAATTTCCGACCTAAAACATTTGCAAAGAAGAACATTGTAAAGGACCAGTGACAACACAAGAGCGAAAAGAGAAAGAAACTTTTGTTGGAAATTTATAAGTTTTCAACTTGCTCAACTTCTCAGACGATAACGCAGTGCATGGAGATATCGCGGAAGGAATCTGTCTAACTCCAGTTTTATGGCATCTTTCAATTCTGACAAATCCTGTGGATTTGATATACACACCTTAGAATTCAGAAACCAAAAATCAGTCGAAGTGAGGTCGGGGGATCGCGATGGCTACAAAACTGCAAATTTGCCGGAGATGACTCTATCTTGAAATTACCGGAGATGACTCTATCTTGAAATTACCGGAGATGATTCTATCTTGAAATGTTATACACACTGAAAAACTTATAATTCCAATAAAAGTTTTTTCCCCATCCCCTCTCTTGTGTTGTCATTGGTCCTTCACAATACGCCTGCAATTTTTGCCGTATGTGTATTGTTCGAACACCATCTATGGTTTCTCGGTGCCCTGATTAATCTGAACAGGAAAACGTGGATGTTGGCTCTCGAAAATTTCAGAACTTTTTCATTATAACCATAATTGTGAAAGCTGTATTGTTTTAAATCACCACAATCTCCAGCTCATACCTTCAATATCTGAAACATTCGGTTGATTAACGGAATCTTCCTTAAAGAGTTTTACATAAAAAGTTGTGTGTACTTCTGTATGTCCTGGGTAGACTAACAGCCATTTTATAGCATATCGTCCTCCACGAATATTTTCAGTTTTTTACTAATGCATGTAGTCCTCGATTCCGTCTAATGGGCATCAATACTTTCCCACACAACCATTAACGTGGTGCAGGAGTATCTAGTAGAATCCAAAACATTGATCTGTGTAGATTAGCCAATTCGTTTATTATACTTTTACTTACCATAATTAAACATCATTAAGTAAGTATGGTCCACTCTTGTCCACCTGGCTACCGTATATAAACCTCCTTTACGAGCCTCAAGAATTCCCTATTGTGTCTATTCGATGGCGGGGTTTCTTTATCACAAGAACTGCTAGATAGCTTTATAAACAATATAAAGGTCTGCTAAACATATTGTTAAGCGTCACTAAGTAAGCATACAGTATATTAAATATTTATATAATCACCAGGTATCATATTTATGGGTTCAAACAATGATATGCTGATAGCTTCATATTCATTGCTTTTGGACCGGGTGAACTTATTTTTCTGTTGTTCTTGTGTTTAGTCTCTACACATCATTTTTCTCCTTTTGGGCCAACTTCCCGATGATTTGATGAAGTAGACCAACCCGTTAACATACTATACACATGAGTGTAATTAATCGATTCAGGAAAATAAGTAAGTAACCGATAATATAATGCTTGAGAATTAATTTCGTTTTCTTACCCTACGATTCCATTAACAAAAATGGGTAATTTTTCATTCTTTTAAAACCTGTCAACGAAATAAACGACAGTCGATTATACATTTTACCTCTACGATAAATCAGTTGGAATGGTGTCACAGAATTCACATAGTAATGAAGTATTTGCAAGCTGTGCGGAAGTTACACTGCCTATGTTTTATTCTTTACTCTTTTCTCAATCTTCTTCTGCAAATGTTTAGTCATTTGAAGTGTGAATGGATTAGAATTTTAAAAGAAATGAATCAAAACTACTCAGTTATTTTACCTTAACTTCATTTTTTTAAACATTTTAATAAATTATTGCTCTAAATTTTATACGTAATATTTTATTTTGCTAACTTACTCTCATTTTTAATTATTCGTTTTGAGATGAAATTTTTCAGATCGCTATTGACGATATGCTACGTAAAATTAGTATCTTGCTTCATATCGGATGTTGGTTTTCAATTATCACATAGGACAACAGCTAGCAACCACTTCTAAATCTTCTGGACTTAAATTCAAAATATTTCAAGCACTGTTTGCAACATTGTCGCAATTACCAAGTTTGTGAAGCTACAAATAGGCAATTGTAATGTATTTAGCGGAGGACTTTCAATATTAGACTGTATTTTTAGCCTTCGGAATCCAGCCTAATATTAAAAGGCTCATTAACACTACATATAAGTCTTTTATTGCATTTAATATTTTTAATATCAAGGCATATGATAGCTGCATCTAGCTAACATAACTTAAAAGAAAGAAAGCGATAGCACACGTTTAAGTTTTGATTGATAATAATGTTATAAAGCTATCTTGTAGTGGTTTTGAACTGAATTAGAGTCATCAGCATATGTAGCTCTTGTACTGGGTACCAAATATATCAGCTAAACATTCCAGATTTAAATGGGTCATCTGTTTTCTGCCTCAGGTATACTTTATCTCTTTTCCAAAGGGCGCTTCTTCTGTCTCACACTCTAGCAATTCTTATGATATTACGTCGAGCTCTTTGTGCATGAAAATTACGGTTCGAACAAAAGCATATTACTATAAAAGTGTCACTGTCTTGGAAAAATAAGAAACATGTAATGACTTATATTGAATTGTTCTTCGTTTTGTTAATATTTGTTTATCACACCCTCCTGCTCAAAACATAAGCAACAAAGGCAAAACGTAGAATAAAATAAAAACTATTTCATGGGTATGAGAGAAATTGATCTAAGAGGTTGGCGTGGCATTACTAGACCACACAGCAAGCACTAAAGCAAATATATACAAAAACACATGTATTACGACCATGGCATCGCAAAAAGCCAAATGTGTCGGAAGACCGTTCAGTGAAAACATTAAGTTAATAACGGGTGTGATAGCCTCTACCTGAAATGTATGTTGGACAACGACGAAGCAACCTGGCAATAGTGTCGTTGATCGCTTGTTGTGGTAGTAGGCCCCATTCCTGTAGTAATGCATGTCGAAAATCGTGGAGGGTGCCTAATGGCACACAGCGACCTGCTATCCGACCTGCTGTTTTACAAGAGAGTGTAAAATTTCGTTGCGATATCGGACGGCTGTGATGGAACCACCAGGAATCAAATAGACGTCGGTGAGATCGTTCGCTGCTATCCATATAAGTAAGCCTCATCCGCTGTAATGGTCTCTTTTGACTCCCCTGGCTCTCGCCATATCACTGCCCTTTGGGAATTGTTCTGGATGTTAAATCGAGACTCTTCCGTAAAAACGTATGTGGCTCCACTTCCCTGGTGTTCAACTGTTCCGAGCCCAATTTAATCGCTCTGTGATATGCGACGGGGAAAAATAAACATAAACCACAGATCGTCGGACAAACAGTCCACCTTCATGCAATCGAGGCGACGCAATTTGGTGGAATATGGGATGTCCTTCATCAGCAGTGAGATGCGACGCCAGCTGTTTCGCTGTTAGTGATCTACGGCTTCTTGCACATAGCAAAAGGAAGCAATCGTCTGCCATTGTGGTAATTCTCCGGCGTCCAGACCCATGTCTTTTGGGGGTTTTTGATCCCTTTGATGACAATTCCACAGTCTATTGATGATACAACAATTGCTCATTCAACTTTTTCGCAACAGCGAATTGTCTTAGACCAGCTTGCAACATCACGATAGTCCTACAATGCAATTCATCGTGCAAACGGTGTTTTAGACTCACGTTTTCCGCTTCGATTATCTCGGCTCACTGCTTACGAACTGATGCATTGGTTTGGCATGCCGTTTTTAAGGCGTTATGGTGTGACTGAGGGATAACTTTTTATGCTAATTTTTGATTGCCTATTTGCATTCGGCTATAAAACCTCTACTTCATATGTGAATTGCATGTGTTAATTTCCTCTTTTACATTCGTACCTTTCCTTTTAGTATTTATTGCTTATTTTTTTAGCACGAGTGTATTAAAATTTGATAAGTGAAGAAGCAGTAAGCAAAAAATATTAAGAGCATTGAACTGAAAAAGAGCTCGTCAATCATATTCGACTGAAAAAGAGGTCCTCTTTTTCAGTCGAATATGATTTTATGATTCTCTTGAACCAACAACACGCCTATACACCTTTTAGCTGTTAAAACTTCTGATTCAATTTAAAAAAAGTTTGATTAGAAACTCAGCGATTTAAAAGTTCTGCCGCTCTGCATAGAGTGAAATGTTTTAAGTTCCAAATTCAGTCAAAAAACTCGAAGATATAAAAGAAGTGTGTTGTCGCTCAGGAAAACGTAATATATTTATTAGTCCTTCGAATTTAATAAACAGACTCAGAGATTTAAATGAACTGTGTGGCAACACAGTTCCTGCCCAAATTGAAACATTTTTAAGTGCCTTAACGTTCCGAAAAGCGTAATATATTTAATTTTTTTTTCAAATTTATTCTGTTATTAATTGATAAACTAAGCGATTTAAAAGCAATAAACTCAGATGTATTTTAGTTATTAATTATTATTACACTAGTTACACTAGCTGAATTCATTAAAATCATCTATCTATTTACCTATATATGAAGGTATATACAGACACATATATGTGTGTGTGTGTGTGTGTGTGTGTGTGTGTGTGTGTGTGTGTAAGATATAACAAAATACGATGGCTGCTTTAAGAATAATTGGCGACCTCAAAATTAACTATTCTAGATTTGGTGCTCTACCCCTAAATTCATCTGTTCTCCCAAATTCCAGATCCTTCCATGTTATATAACAACCCAAAATTAACCAATCATAGCTTAGCTGTACTTCTGTAACATACTAAGTGTAGATACTCTTCGCAAGCAGTTACGTTACTTATTCCTTTCCCTAACTTCTACTCTGCCAACACTACAATGCTTTACCTTGCTTAAATGCTTACGCCTTCCTTTTAAAACTAGTGTACATAAAAATTATCGTATTTCGTTATGATTGTATAAATATTTATTAAGATGGTTTTACATGCCTGAAAATAAAGATGGGGACTTCTTCAAAATTTATTTTTGTCAGCGCCATCTTTTCGTCTTTCCATTCAGCCATTTAAGACTGCAAGCTGTTAAAGTATACGATTCCGCCTACGCATTAAATTATGACAGATATATAATGAAGACTGCCCGTTTGGCTTATTTGTGTATATGTCATTCAACTAGAGGACTGCCGGTATGTTTGTCTTTTACATAAATCTACATTTTTATTCCGATCTTGGTGAAATTTTGCGCACTTGACCTTCAAAACAAGAGGAAGGCCACTGTCTACATAACATTTCCGAAAACTACCCCTTGGTGTTCACATTCGAGGCGTTTATATTCGAACGGTGCTCTTACGTCACCTTATCTTACGTACGCATCACCAACCTTAACTTCCCGTCCCCGTTCTTGTGTTTCCGCTATCAATGGAAGACATACATGCCAAGCAAAAAATTGATAATTTTTTTATTAAAAATAAATATTAATATTTCCACTTATTTCAATTTTGAAATTTGAAATCGTGTTACCGGTCTTAGGTTACCGTCGTTTTTGAGTTCCCGCTATCAGTTCTTACTAAAACAGTTAGATGGAGCCGTATTTGTTTGCTGTTTAGAACAGTGTAGGACCTTTAAAGTATAATTTAAGTGTGTGCTGTATCAATTTTTCATAGATATTTTGAAAACAATGAAAAAATTGGTCGATGTGAAGGGTTATTTTTCTAAAGCGGATTTCTGAAATAAGACATAAAGGATAACAAAGCATAACTCAGCTTATCAAATAATCGATCGACGGATAGATATTAATTTATAATTACCAGCTTATCCAAGAAATGCTTCCCAGCATCTGTGTCACCTTTTCGTCAAATTATTCAGAAATGGATAGAGAACAAGCTGCCCGAGGGAATTTTGAAATGCTCTTGAACTCCTATCTCACTTAAAAAAAGGGTCCCTTATCATATTATTACGTAACATCAACCGGTGAAGACTGTGCTACGGAGCAAGGCTTCCACAAAGAGTTTATTGCCGAATGTAATAGAGGCCCACCATCATCACAGAGCATGCGGCAGCTGAATATGTATTCTTGCCTCACATTTAGTTGATACCCAGAAACTCAAATATGCCCTTCGATTTCAAGCAATGGAAATTTCCCATCAAGCTTACATTTGCTGTGGTTTTCAACAAGGTACATGGGCAATCACTTTGTGTAGCAGGTATTAACTTAGAAGCCACATGTAACTTGGAAACACCATATTTTTCATATGTGGCTTGCTCAAGAGTCGGCAAGCCGGTTAGTTTGTTCGTTTACGATCCGGTCGTACAAATGAAAAACATTGCATACACTCAAGCTTTTCGATAAAAGGAGCGAAAAAAAATTTTTGCTTTTTAGCTAAATAAAATCTAAAGTTTACTTGAGTTAGAGTTTGCACAGTTCAACTTGAACCAAAATAAGAGGAAAATCCCTGTCTACCTGAGATTTCGAGAAAATAAAATTATCCCCATCTCCCCAAATTAAACCTTTTAGCTCTGTATATAAAGCCCGGGAAGTGCTGGATAATTCCGCTAGTAAATAAATAAATAAAAAAGAAAACACCAGTCACTGTTGCAGTTTCTGTTCTGTCTGGATCACCAATATCATCTCGTGGTAATTTTAAATGTCACATTGTTTCTGTATGTGTTCTACTGAAATCATCTGGAATTTTCAAGTAAATGATCCTCTGCGTTTGCTTGAAAATTCTCCAAACTAACAGTCGAATCGTTCTTAATAATTTTGAATACAGTCATCTAATCTTCTTTGCCAACATACACTGTAATTAAATCTACTTGAAAGTCTGTGTTGAGACTTCTTGCAAAGTCTAGAAGATGAATACAATAGGGAAAAGATGTAAAAGACCATTTATTGAACACAATTATTCACAGATTGCACGGACTTACGTGCTTACACTGACAGCAAACATTTGTGATAAGGAACTTAATGTGATGGGATGTGAGAAGCGCAGCCCGACCATCCTGGCAGACTTTACGTTGCCCCATGGCCTTTTCGAGGGCTGCGCCAGAGCAAGCCAAGAACAACAACACCTCCAACACTTTTCGCTATTTCAGTTTAAATACTCAGCCATTCACCCTAACTCATTTACATACTGGCGAGGAAACGCGAGGGAAATCAGAAAGAACAGGAAAAATTAACAAATTAAAATAACTATTAGTAAAAATAATAGAACCCTACAAGATAACCGACTACCAACAGATAATGGATCTTTCTAGCAGTGCAGTGCCAACGAATATTAACATCACATCTCGCCTACAACTCCAAGAATGTCTTGGCTATTGAATTCTGAAAGGTTACTGAAAATCTAAATTGGGATTAAAGTCCTTTTTTTAGATTATGCTGAAAGAAAGAATTTAATTTAAAGTTTTAATTTTGATTTTCAGTAACTGAATTTTATTTTCGTCTTCTTAACACCTTACATGCGGGAAACTTACTTTTACGTTTTTTGCAGTCTATCATCGGAGCGCGGGTCACGTAAAAGTACGTATTTACACTGCTGGCCACCCAAATTGCAACACCAAGAAAGACAAGAGACATCACAACAAAATTTTTTTAGTAGATAGCATGTTGACCAAGTATCAAATGATTAAATTTATAGACTTCTGTGAAGTGTGGTTTCTTCCAAAATCAGTGGCCAGAGTAGCCGCCATTGTTGGAGATCCCCGCTGCCACACGCCCTGGCATTGATTCAAAGAGACTTTGGATGTGTTCTTGGGGTACAGCAAACCAAGCAGCTTCCACACGTTGCCAAAGTTGTTCTGGTGTGGCAACTTGGGATGTAATCTGGGTCAATCGTTCAGCAACCATGGACCACATGTTTTCTATCGGCGAAAGATCCGGAGAGCGAGCCGGCCAGGGAAGCAATTCAATCTGGCGACTGACGAAGAACCCTTGGACAATGCGTGCCAAGTGTGGTCGCGCATTATCTTGTTGAAATATGGCTGTGGGCAAGCCCTGAAGGTAAGGAAGGACAATTGGTTCCAACACATCGGAGATGTAGCGCTTGCTGTTTAAAGTAGCGGCAATACGTACTAGAGGAGTGCGAGAGGGATATCCAATACCGCCCCATGTCATAACACCCGGTGCAGGACCAGTGTGGCGGTGCATAATGCAGCTGTTCAGCATCGTCTCTCCACGGTGTCTCCAGACTCGATTCCGACCATCGTGGTGTTACAGACAAGCGTGACTCGTCAGTAAAGACAATTTCATTCCATTCTGCCGTCCACATCCTTCTTTCATCGCACCATTGGCGGCGGAGACGTCTGTGGTTCTACGTTAAGGGTAGATGAAGTAAAGGACGTCTTGCGGACAGACCACTCTGCTGTAAACGGTGTCGAATGGTACGCGCAGACACTGGATGTTGCGTTACAGACTGAATGTGCTGTTTTATGGTTCGTGATGTGACTAAGCGTTCCGTCACTGCCATGCGCACAACGTTCCTGTCATCACTTGAAGTGGTGAACTGAGGTGGATGCGATCGAACACGTCAATCCGTCCTACCTCCTGTATCCAACGGTCACATATTCGCATTACAGTTGTTTGGTTTCGTCCAACACGACTACCGATTTCCCTGAAAGATAATCCACACTCTCGGTAGGCCACTATCCTTCCTCTGTCGAACTCGGATACTTGATTAAACGACGATCGCTGTTTACTACGAGGCATAATTGATTTTTTTTAAACCATAAGAAAAACACAATTGCCGAACTTGAAATCGTCGAAAACTCTAAGCCTTAAGTAACGCTTTGAAGTGGCGCCAAAGGTGCGCGTGATGTGCGTCTGCGCTGAAATTCTAATCATTTGCATATCTCACCTCCGCTAATGCATGTTGTGAATTTCATATTATTTGCATGCTTCCTTCAGGGTGTTGCATTTACGATGGCCAGCAGTGTAGAATATTTGCGCTAGACAGCGGGTATCGTATAAATAGAATGGGCATTGTAAAGGGGAAGGGTGTATGGTGTGTGTGTATCGATATATTACGATTTTACTGAATGAACAAACTCCTGCGAAACTCATAAAAAAAGCCCGTAACATGCGTAAGTCCTCGGCGAAATATACCCGCATGCAATCTGTTAATAAATCTTTATGCATTTGTTAAAACTGTATTCATAATTTATTTTTATTATCTTAAAGGCGGTTAGTCCAGAAGGGCAATTAGTCTGAAAACCCCATTTTGAATCGAATCACAAACGGCTGTATCCCTTTTCAAATTGTTGCCACCAAATAATATGCCCTGTATTATAATTAAATAAATATAATTAAAGAAATTAAATAAGGAAAAATCTGCAGAAATGTATGTATATTTCTCGCACTGTGACAAAACAACGGTACCTAGAGCCATTAAATTTTTAATAACGTAGTTTTCCATCTGAATATAAGCATTAGGAAGCCCGAATTTTGAGTTTCGATTTTTTTTTAATATCTGTTTCACATATTTTAAAATTTAACGAATTTTTGATTAAGAAACTCAATAATTTCAAAGCGAGCAGTGGCAACGTACTGTACGGAATAAAATATTTTTTTGTCTCCAGCTCGCTCCAACTGTCTATCTAAAATTCTAAAGATATGCTGTTTTTTTTAAATATTTTTCGCTCAAATGCTTCTCAACCACGCATGTGTGCATAAATGAAGAAACTCCACTTTGAGTATAATATAAAACCTGAAATTTTTCAGAATTTTCCGGTTTTTAAAAACTTAAACAAATACTTTTTTTTTCTGTCTTACATTTATATAACGCATTCGAGAATTTCGATATTCGAAAGATTCTAGGAAATTTAGAATTCATTCCACCTCTCCATTTAATGCATTCATTTCTTTATTATTGGTTTCTTATATGCTACCAAGAAACAAAACATAAGAATGAACTTGCTTCAAGAACCAGATCTACCCTCTTTCATAAATAAACCGCTCCAAATCGGATCTGCGTGTCTGGTGCTCATCATAGAGATTGCTACGGGAAAATACGAGTGACTGATTGCCTCATCACTTAGTAATATTTTCCTATGTACTTAGTAATATTTCTTTCTTTCCTTATTAGGAGAGGAAAAGAATTATAACCACTTACTTTCATTTTCAAGCTGTAAACGGAATTTCCATGTTGTGGGAAAATCTGGTGAATCTTTGCAGCATGCTGTTTCGTTGGAAGGTAACGCTTTGTCTAAAAAGAAAGTCTTAAGGATTTTATTAAAAATGAGTGATTTTAGTTTTATACCTAAGCACATTTTTGCATGCAAATAATACGCAGTTATTCATCAGTAGTTTAGGGTAAAATTTTCAGAAATTAGAAATTTTTAGAAAAAGAAAAAAATTAATTAGAGAAGATATTTTACTTCGTTCTGAATTTTCTTAAATATTGACTAATGTTTATTTGAGTTCATATTCTTTAGACCTGTTATAAGCAAACTTTTCCCTATATACGAAATTTAAAATTTACTTCTGTCAGAAAGATTTTAGATTATTCAATAAAATTCAAACTACATTAAAGTTTCTGAAATATGTACTTAGTTATATCATTGTTTATAATATCACAAAATCATAGTTTCGCAAGAAAAATATTTTAACCCAAATCACTTTTAAAGCCATTTCTCGAAATTCCTAGTGCAGTTTTAATTGACTCTGTTTCTTCTTTTTAAAATTTAAACATTTTATTGTGCTTTAACATTTTATGCGATCTTAAATATTTTAATTCCATTTAATACTTAACTATGAGTGTATGTCAAATGATGATTATAATACATAATTTTATGCTCGCGAAAATTTGTCCCAAATGTTCGCAGCTAGTTTTCTTACTTTTCAGAATAGTATATGAAATTTCATTTCAGTGAGAAGTGAAGCTTACAATTATTGTAGAGTTATAAAAAGAGAATGATAAACACATAGAAAAAAATTTACGCTAATATTTGCAATCATACCAAACTGTGAATGATAAAGACGCAAAACTTCGAAAATAGTAGTTAAGAATACTAATTTCATAATACCGTACAATGTAATATTTTCTTAGGTAGACAGAAACCAAAAACTATTAAATAAAAAAAATTGAAAACATTCACTTTTCTTAAAGAAAAAAAACCTCCTATGAGTTATATTAAAAAACATTACGTAACAAACGGCAAAGGAGGAGAGCTACATTTTCAAGCATTTTTACATTCGGAGAATTGAGGTTGATTGAAAAATTCCAAAGAGATAATGAAATTTGATTCCAATAGTCAAGCGTTTCTCAAACTTTTTTTCAAGTGAGGACCACTTTTATAAATTAGAACATTCTGAGAACCACCTTATCCCTTTCGAAAGCAATTTCTTCAGTACATGTTACTACCAGTATAAGTATATTTTTAAAATGCAATTAATTAAAATTCATTTAATTTTACATTGGTATTAAGTCAATAGAAGAAAATTTATATTCGTTTCTAATCATTCAAGGCTATTAGAGCTTAAGTAATCTTATTAACTAAAAATTAAATAAATGTTGGTGCTTACGTTAATGTGATGGTTGAAACTTCCGATTCTTACATAGCTATTCTATTTGACGTATGTTGGTAAGCTTCGACATATACATCAAGTCGATTTCGGTGTTTCGTTTTTTATTTGAGTCAGGGAGAAAAACTCCTTCTCACACAGATGCATAGAAGCAAAATTATAATTTTTAAAGCACTGTTGTACAGTTCAAAATATTCCGTTTTCACTAGTAATGAGATCAAGAAATTAATCGCACCTTCTGCCTGAAATTTTATTTTAAATCCTGTGTCATTCAAAAAATCAATTAATTATTTTCTTTCATTCAACGACAATTTGTTATTTTCAATATGGTAATAGAAAGGATCACGAATCCGTGTAACTTTATTATAGTTATCATTTGTAAAATAAGTTTCAAATTATAGTTCAAAGTTTCGAAATGCAAACATATGTCATTGCATAATTCTTTTCCATTTTCTTCTGAATGTCCTTTTAACTTTTCCCGTAATTATAATTCTAGATAAAGTACTGAACAATGAATAAATCTCACGTTGTAGAACTTCATAAATAAAATTTTTCATCCTAAAAACATATCTCTGAAGCTCGGTCAGATCTCTTATATACAGTAAAACCGAAAAATATATCAGAATAATAGCATCACCATTTTGGAAATTTCTAGAGAAAGGCTTCCAATGCAAATTTTGAAAAATATATCTAACTTGGAAAATCAGTGTTATATCGTCTTTGCTTTTGACAAAATTTCGTCGTATCCCAGATCCTTACCTAAAAAATTAATCGAATTTGCGAAAGCTACTTAAAGAAAACGTGTATTACTTCAAAATTAAAGAATTATCAAGTTATTTACATTATTTCGCAAAAACACATATAGTTGTCAATTTCGGTGTACAGTGTCTTACCGAAATGCTCTCCAAGCCTAAAAAAGCTCAGAATTTAGACACTTTGCAGGTAAGTAGCAGATAAAATACACATGCGCCTAAGAATAAAATAAAAGTTCCACTGTATACAGAAAAATGCGGCTTTGAAATCAATCCTGATGACTGATCGAAAACCACGCATGAAACATGCAAGGTTAGTAGGTTAGTAGGGTACCGGTACATCTTTTTTCGAAGCTTCTTTGCTTTCTAAATCATTGCTTTAGTGTTTTGTTGGGTCTGTGGAAGATCAGGGACTCTGGATATCATCAGAGTGGTGGCTTACTGTAGTTTTGCTACTCTGATTGATAAAATGAAAATTCTACTTTATATAGCACTGCGTCAGAATAGCAATTATCGGTACATTTATAAAGGTTTTTTTTTTTTTTTTAATTTAAAAAGTTGATTTTCAGGAAAGTGCTGGCACTTCAATGATAGAACACGGTCGTTGTAAAGGACTGCGAATTAACAGAAATTGGGGAACGACCTGAATAAAAGCGACAGTACTTTATAATGCGCCTCTAACTGCTGTATCGTCGAACTAGTGTTTGAATCCCTGAAAATGTACTGATGTTTGTAGGTATATAGTGACTCTGCGAAAGGAGACAGTCAAAATATACTGCTAGCCGAAAGTCTCGAGTGGTTAGCGATAGGGTAAGAGAGGTGAGAGACCCTCAAACCGCATCCCCCCCGAAGCGTTTTTCATCAAAATCGGGGGGGGGATTAATTAAAAGCTAGTGTCTGCACACCAATGATGTATAATTGTCGTCCCTCCCCACCTGTACTTGACAATATTTTTTCCTTTAAAATGAGTCTTCGTCATTTAAAGCGCTACTGTGTAATTCTTCACATTCTCAGTCTTTGGAGTCATAAAAGATGTCAGTTAAAGATTACGAACTGTAAGATATTACTACTGAATTTTCAGTAGGCAATATATAAAACCGACCTTACTTCGAAGTCTTTTCTCAGTGTCAGTTATTTTTCCCGGTAGGAATAAAAAAAAAAAAAAATCAAACTTGAATAAGTTCATATAACTGAATATATAGCTATCAATAGTTTCGTATTTTTTAGATTAATAAAATGTTCAGCTGTGTGAAATATCAACATTTGGCAGCATATTTTGTTAAACACAGAGTTTGTTAATCAAAATTTCGATTCCAGGTGAACAGGTTGGCTGCAACAGGAAATGTGAATAATGTGCAATGATCTCTCCGGGACTCGAACCTGGACCTCTCGAAAACAAGCGGAGTGTGCTACCGTTACCCCAGGAAGGAATGTTAGAAGGAGGAAAAAAAAACTTATATACTTTCCCTTTTAAAAGGCGAGTGGTGTTTAGAGAACCTAATCGACAAATCCTGGTGGTGGCGAAGTATTGTCCACCACCTTTTAGTTTGGGCGCCACTGTAGACTCATTAGGTTATTCTGAAGCAGGAAGCATGAAAATGAGCTATAATCTCACCAGAACTCGAACCTGGACCTCTCGAATAAGCCCCGAGTGTGCTACCATTATAACACGAAGACATGTTAGAAGGAGGGAGAAAATACCTTATAACGTGTAAGGTATTTTATAATAATTAACAAGTTATTATGACTTTATAGATTATAACTCAAAATATTTTTTGAAAAATTTATAAAATTTATTTGAAATACAAATTTTAAAAATAAATCATAAAAAATGGACGAATTATATTTGGATTAAATGTAAACTTTGAATTCTGGAAGAAGGAATGATGTAATTTAAATAAAAAAAGAGGTATTAATATATATCAAATTCAATTAACATTTAAGAAGCTAAAATTTTAAGAGCGAATTTTTTTAGAAACTACTCGTGCAATTTTTACAAAATTTGGCATAATATGAGTCGTAGAATCGAAATATTGAAAAAAAATGGCATGCCATTTCAGAAATTTCGATTTTGTGTCGAAATACCTATAGTGGAACAATACTATATATAAATCTAATACATATCCTTAGTCACGCTTTCGAGACATGAGAAATGCAAGTTTAATTTCGTCAATCGACCCACTAAAACACGAGATATAGAACTATCCCCTCCCTTTTTTTAGCCCATAAGGCTTATTAATTTCGTTTTAGCATTTTGCGTTGGTTCACTATATGTCTCCCTAAAATGTCACAGTTTTTTAGCATAGCTTTTTTACAATGAAAATTTAAGCAGTGCATTCCAGTTTTTGCAATCAGTTTAGTTGACTTTTTATTAAGACCTAACTAAAGGTTTGACAAATTAAAACGTAATACCAAGATTTTACTTAAATTCAAAAGTCTTCATTATACTTTTTCACAAATTTTTTTCTCGTGAAAACAAATATTCCGATGCTACTGATTGAAGCAACGAGACAACAAAACTTCAACACTTTTTTTATTTAATTTGAATTTTTGCGAGATTGGTGACTTAGCAGGCAATATGCTTTTCCAAAGCAATCATGCTTAAACACGGTCAGTAACAGAAAAAAAAAATGTCTAGTAACTGACTGACTAAGAAACTAATCAGAAAAATATATATCGAGAAAAATATAATAAGAAATAGCTTCTTTTTTATGAAGGTATAAATTGAGTAGTGGGCAATCCTCCAAATGTAATGGCCTTCCTGTTTATTCTTTCAAATGTTATAAAGAATACGCTTATATATATAAATTTAAAAAGGAGCTGTTTAGGTTTTTAAGAGGCCGTTTTAAAATTCTCCGCATTTTATTTGAGAAAGTTGAACCCTACTTAATTTCGTTCCATTTTTAATCCCCATTTTCTCTTGGTCATGTTTTTCGTTTTTACATACACAGTCCAGTCACATTAATGTGACCACCACGTACTTTCCATGTCAGAGTTAAATAACCAATCACAGAAGGCAGGTGGCAGCACAGTGCAGTTGAACGTATATAAAGGGTGTGTGAGGGCTTCGGAAAACATTTCAATCGTTGGCGTAATGCAGAAACGAAGCGATTTATCCGACTTCCAAAAGGGCATGATCATTGGCTTTCGGGCCAAGGGTGGAAGCATTTCCGAAACGGCTGAGTTTGTGAACTGTTCGCGTGCCGCCGTGGTAAAAGTGTACCGTGCATGGCAAAATGGGACTGTCCAAAATCAGCGACGTGGCAAATGTGGTGCACCACGGGCCATAGATGACAGAGGCGAACGACGGTTGCGGAGATGCGTTCGGGCAGATAGACGGGCTACCGTTGAGCAACTGACCACCAAAATGAACCAAGGGGCTACCAAAAGTGTCTCCCAAAGTACTATTCAGCGAACATTGCTGCGTCTGGGCCTCCGAAGCAGACGCCTGGTTCGTGCACCTATGCTGACTGCTGTTCATCGACGGCGAAGGCTAGAATTTGCACGCCAGTACAGCAGCTGGACGTCCACTGAGTGGCGACAGGTTGCGTTTTCGGATGAATCGCGTTTTATGCTCCATCGGACAGATGGACGTTGGCGTATAAGGCGTGAAACCTCTGAAAGGAACCACCCTGCAACCATTGCCGGAACGGTCCAAGCTGGAGGCGGGAGCATTATGGTCTGGGGAATGTTTTCCTGGCATTCTCTAGGTTCACTGATCATTGTGGAAGGCACAATGGATCAATACAAGTACGCATCTGTCCTTGCGGACCATGTTCACCCCTACATGCGCATTGTTTTTCCTCAGGATGATGGCATCTTCCAGCAGGACAATGCGAGGTGCCATACAGCTGCCAGTGTACGTGCGTGGTTCGAAGAGCACCAGGATGAGTTTACCGTCCTCCCCTGGCCAGCAAACTCACCTGACTTAAACCCAATCGAACATCTGTGGGACCATCTCGATCGAGTTGTTCGCGCCATGGATCCTCAACCACGTAATCTAGCGCAGCTGGCCACGGCATTAGAGTCGGCATGGCTCAACATCCCAGAGAACACCTTCAGGGACCTATGTGACTCTCTTCCTGCACGTCTCGCAGCAGTCCGCTCTGCGAAAGGTGGTTATTCTGGCTTTTGACAGATGGTCACATTAATGTGACTGGACTGTGTATAATCCATTTTCCTTTGTTGTTTCTCAAAACTCCTTATCTGTAGAACCACGTAAAATGAATTATTACGAATGCCAAAAACTAAATCGAAAAGTTGTTATTATTCTAACCAGGTAAGCTTTGCTATATCATTGCTACTTAATAACGTAATTTTGCCGCATACCAACTCATTACGCTGAATTCTGTAAGGAGACTTTTCCGTTATCTTCTTGAATTATTCTACAGTCAAATGCTACTGAAAAATAAAAATTCATTCTTAGGCTGTACGCAAACGAATATTTTGTACCAAAATGTTATTATAATATTAAAAATTATTATTAAAATAATTGTATTATAATACATGGAGTTAGAAATGTCATTTTTATTCATAATAATAGAGCAAATGCTTATAAAAATTATCAGTTAAATACATTATAGTTACAATGTATAATGAAGAAAGCTTATTAAAAACATTTAATTAGACAGTTTATTAAAAAATATGTTAAATTATTAAAAAGGGCCGTTTGCTGTTAAACCTCTCTAGCTAAAACATTATACCGTGACTAATGTTGAAACCTCTGAGAATTGGCCTTTTGCCAGCCTGTATGATGTATGTATGAAAGATTTTTTGTCTCGTGAAATGGCAACATTTGCCAAACTGAGAGAATGATAAAATGCCTTGGCAGTGTCACTTAATGTAAAATAAGCAATGGGAAGTAAAAAATGGAAGGTCTAAGCTATAAATGATTTTTTACTTAAGAAATCATAAATACTGCATAACAAAAAATACTGCATTAAACTTCGATTACCTCTCTGCGCTTCTTAGATTAATCGTGCAATTATACTCCAAAACATTTATTTCCCTGACAGCGATTTGAAGAGCTTGGTATTTCTTTCGACGAAGAGGTAACAGCATCGTATGATATTTTATGACCGATCTTATGATATTATATGATCTCAGGTTGCTGAAACTCTGAACTGTGTATTTAAAAAGATGATAAAGAGGACATATATAGGATTTTATCCTGTCAAAACTCTCTCGATTTCTCGTTCTATAGGAACCAGAAGAAAATCACAAAATGGCCCTGTGAAGCACTGAAAATATATAGATACGCAATTAGAAAATCTCAGTCAATAAATTAAATTTGAGCTTAGTTATATCACAGTTCTGAATACTGTTTGCTATGCTGTTTGAAAGCATGGCGACATATCTTTGAAGAGAACGGAAACCGAAAAATCAATATTAATTTTATTCTACTTTTATTTAACGCTGTTTTAAATAAAGCATTATGTGTCGTTCATTTAAAAATCTCTAGAACAATCTTAAAGCAAAATTAAACAAAAAAGGCACCTCTAAATTGATTAGAGCTTTACAGAGCTATTTTAAGATTATCCGCGTTTTCGGATAATGTATTAATTAACTGGCAGGATAATCTAGAGTTCCATGTGTTTATACCATAATTCTTGAATTTATCTCTGGAAACTGCATAGAATCTGCGGATTCCGAGAAATGAGTGTGAAGGAATTTTTTTCCCGCGTAAACTGAAAAATTATTATTCGTAAATAAAATGTTTTACAAATATTAATTAAATAAAGCCTAAAGAAGAAAAGGTTTCAGAAGAAAATAATAACGATACGATGATGTTAGAATAATAACTTTAAAAAACAAAGAGAGAAAAAGAAAAAAAGAAAAGGTGAGTGTATCTTACGTCAAATCTCAACAAGCGTGATCATCCTGTCATCAAGATTTTATCCTGCCATTTTCAGTAAATCGCTTCTAAACGTTTGATGAGATTTTTCTCTTGATTTCATTCTACTGTTTCCTCGCTTAATGAACAGAGATCGTTTTCCTATTCACAAGCGCTATAATTGTTTTCCAGTTTACACACAGTTTATGACAGTAATAATGATAATAAAAATAAGTAGGGGAAATGAAAAATTAAAATTATTATTATTATTATTATTTGGTGTTGTTGTTTAATGCCGTTTCGTTTACTTACTAACTTTTCCTCTGATGCTGATAAAATTTAGAAGTTTCAAACAGCTCGCTATGGAAAACGTTTTCTTATAAAGCTATACGATAATACTTATTACTGCGCATTCTGTTAGAGATACATTATCACTTAAAAATAGATAAATTAACGGTGACTTTACAGCGTAATCAATAAAATATAAAAAATATTCATTCTGAGCCTTGTATTAACCTTTTCCAACCAAAAGATGAGTTAGTAAACAACTACGATGTAAAAATGGTGGCGCTGCAATCGCAAGGTCGGAAGGGTGTAAAAACTAAACCTGACAGTTCTCCAATTGTGAACTTTCCGGTTGATATGCCCTGGAGGTAAGTTCTGAGATAAAAAGTACGTGATCAGCTGGCTGACGTATAGTCAACAAACAAGGCGGAAAGGAACGAA
>KK116773.1:3026-13760 GCA_000611955.2 Stegodyphus mimosarum
TAGATGATCCTACCAAGTGGTACAAATACGTTGGAGATGTACAACGGATCTTGAACAGCACTAAGAGCAGAAGCACAAAGAGCTCCCCTTTTGAGCTCCTCACTGGTGTGAAAATGAGAAATCGAGAGGACTTAAAGATTATTGAAATTCTCGAAGAAGAAGAAACAAATGTTATGATGAAAGATCGAGAAGATATGAGAGAGGAAGCAAGGAAAAACATCTTAAAAATTCAGGAAGAGAATAGAAGAACGTACAATAAGAGGAGAAAAAAAGCACAGGTATACAACGTGGACGATCTAGTGGCCATTCAAAGGACGCAGTATGGAGGTGGTTTAAAGTTAAGACCAAAGTTCTTCGATCCATATCGTGTAACAGCGAGAAAAGGCAAGGACCGGTACCAGGTGGGAAAAGTAGGACAGCATGAAGGTCCTGGCTGTAAAACTACGGCAGCTGATCATATGAAACTCTGGACTGTTCCTGCTTAGGACTGTGCGGCCCCTCCGCAACTTGTATTTTTTGTTTTTTTCCTTTTCTTTTGTTTTTTTAATCTATTTTCAGGTTCTGTTTTGATGTACCAGTGTCGCTGTTCCGTGTTTTCGAGGGCGAAAACAAAGTCAGGATCGCCGAACTGTGGGATCCCCGAGTTCTATAACCACCAGAGGGCATCACCTGTGCGCCTGCAGCGAGAGCGAGGTGGAGACGAGGATATCAGAGAACCGCGTGAAGGTGTGGTGACAACAGTAGCGAGCGCGAGTAGGCGCCGTCCGTTTATTTAAAAATAACAAAACTGAGTCAGAACTGTGTTTGAATTGTATCCAACAAGCGCGAGAAGGCGCTAAAGCACTGTTATCTAATTCAATCTGTATAGCTTTTTCTTTATATTATTAAATGTTGTTGTGGCGTGGAAAAGGTGTGGAGGTGTAATTTATGAAAGAGAACATCTTCAGCTTCCCCCCACATATATAATGAGAGTTTTCACAACTGGATGATGGGATGGAAGTATAATAGGCAAACGGAATTCTTCGTGATCTTCTCTGAAACATAGTTTTGTTTTTAATCTCAAAATACCATCCGAGTCTTTAATTACTTGTAAAGAATTTAATCTCTTATCAATCTCATTACTTAACGCATCCTTCTGTAGTTGCTTTAGCAAAATACGTTCACTCAGTCATCAAATTCCCTGTTGTTCTATTATCTTTTATTTTCTTCATATTTGTTATAAATCTAGTTATCCATGCTGTAATTCTTATAAGTTTAACGTAAGATGAATAACGATAGTAATACTTTTCTTTGCATTGCGCCGAAACTGCCGTTACAATAGTTTTCTTCTTTTCTGAATTAACTACCTCCATATTTGGAATGTGTTCCAATTTTGATCATTCTTCTTCTCTTTTTCTGAGCCAAGAAAATCCTTCCCACCAACTTTCTTTGATAAGAGTTCTCACAGAACATCCTCGGGAGGGGAGATTGGCAACGTTCATTATACCTGGTACATATCTCCAACTTTCGTTAGAAGGCAATGTTCTTATTTCTTCCACTCTACTGGCTACGAAAATTGTCCAAGGACCTTCCTTCTTTATCCAGTAAAGAACATCCATCGAATCTGTCCAAAACACTGATGATACATCTTCCATGCGCAAATTTTCTTTCTTGATGTAGCCAACCTTATGCCAATCGTACAAGCTAATAACTCTAACCTTGGAATTGAAATTCCCTTTAACGGTGCAACTTTCGATCTCGCTTGAATCAATTGGCACGTTACTTCTCCAACTCTTTCGGTTCGAAGAAAGACACAAGTAGCATACCCAATTTAGAGGTATCACAAAAAATTTGTGACGATAGGTTGGCATTCTTAAGGTCGAGGCTCGAGAGTCTTCGAGGAATTTTGATGTTTTCTAGATCTACAAGCTGTTTTTTCCAACTTTCAAATTTCTTTTCCATGTCTAAAGGCAATTTAGAGTCCCACGAAGCTCCTATTTTCCAGTATTCCTGCAGCAGTAATTTGGGAATTAAAGTAACAGGACAAGTGACTCCGATCGGATCAAAAATTCGATGTGCTAACGGAAGGATTTTCCTTTTTGTAATGAATTCTCCTTTTGTCTCTGTTTGGAATCTGAATCTCTGTTTCTTTCCAAATTTTGACCACACACTTCACTTTCAAGCCAGCCACGTAAATCAAACCTTCCCATAGCTAACAGTTCTTTGGCATCTAGTTGGAAAGACTCTAATTCTTCAACTGAGTCTACACTCGTAACGCAGTTGTCGACATAAATAGAGTCTTTCAGTTTCTCAGCTGCCATTTTCAAATGGTCAGGTGAATTCTTTAGATGATAATTTCTGTTTATTAATTTGTTTTATAGTTTTTCTTTACAAGCCGTTTTCGACAGTTCTAACGCTGGCATTTTCTTAATACTGTACAACAGAAATACGTCCAAGGATAAAAAATAAATACAAAATGAGAGCCTACCTTTTATTTCCTCCCGGACAGGATTTAGTAATCCAAACGTGATGGTCTAATAGTCCCGGAATTCTTCCCCTTACGATGCACCATGTGAAATTTGCTAATCCAAAACGTGTAACTATCAACATAGTCAGTTTGGTGGTTCAGTTTTGTAAGTAATACATGATAAAAGCTCAGCTTTAAACATAACAAACTTATTTTATTTACAAGGTTACTGAAATGCGGTACTAATTTGCCGCTAATTATTAGGGCCGGCTACTCCCTTACAGACATTCTTACTCATAGTTAAGCACATCTCAATAGTACAGATTCCAAAACTACACTCAAGAAAACAGGCGATTTACAGCGCCCTCTATAGGCGTTTCGTAACACTGGTAAACGGATATGTAACTTTTACATACTGCCTGATCCTTCAAGAGACTCTTGCCCTTAATGACCGTTTATTTTTAAATCTATGCGATGACATGCCATCTGAATACAAACGTTCTCAGAAGTAAGAGGAATATCAAGAGAGTCTGATCTAGCTGCGTTTTTGCAAAATGTCTTACGGCTATTAAAGCTGTACTGTTTGTCAGATATTTTTGAGAAACTAAAAGATCTGAACTCGTCTCTTCAAGGAAGAATTAGAAATGTATTTACTTGGAATGATAAAACTGAAGGTTTTTCGATCAGTATCTGGAAGAATAGAGTGAAAAATTGTTCATTCAAAATGTTTTCGGCCAGGGATAATTTTCTAAATGGAAAAAATAGCTGCAAAATTTTAATTGCAAAAATTATTATAGATCATTCAAGAACTCTAGAAACATAAGTTTTGCAAATATACTTGATATCGAATTTTGATTTTAAAAAGTTATTTTGGATTCAAAAACCATTTTTGATTGACATTAATGAGATTAATCATGCGACATGTAAAAGCCCAAGAGGAATTTGTTGAGCTATCGAACGAGCAAAACCTAAAACTTGAGTTTCTACAAAAATCCTTGATTGAACTTTGTATTGGAGCTAGAAATAAATTTTTTACAATTTCTAAAATGGTATTTTTCTTCTGCCGTTCAGCATCACATACTAATGTGAGACGATTTTATCAGCTTTAAGGCTTCTTAAATCCAAATATCAAAGCTGAATCTTTAACTCTGAACAACGCTGAAGATTCTTTATATCTAACATTTCCAAATATTGCACCAAGGTTTAATTTGTCATGCAGCAAAACACAAGCACATCCATCTCTTTAAAATGTGATTTTTCTTCATTCATACCTCCCTCCAAATAGGCAAAAATATTCATTGTTAACTATTATTTTATATTTAATGCCTGAGGTAGTAAAAACGTTTCAGTGATAAAAAAAAGGGTCGTGGTTAAAAACGTTTGAGAAGCGCTGGCCTAGTGAGCAAATAGATATTTTAGTTTATATAGCTTTAGTTTATTAGAAAGTTTATTTAGTTTATTAGAAAAAATTATATATGTCTACTCACATCGAACAAACAGTAATTTTAGATGTGTATTTTAAAAGCAATTAAACTATTCGCAAGTAAAACAGCCTTTTGTTTCGTAGATTATATTTATTTGATCCATAAGCTATTATTTAAGTTTATTTGATCTACCACATTTGATTCACAAGTAGTTTGTTAATGTATATTTAGTTTTGCTAAAATTTTATTTCTAGTGCAGGCGATAAGTGGCAATCAAAATTTAATTGCTTTGTAAGATATACTTTAATTTTATAACATTTATTTTAATTTAGTTAACCTTTCCTATCTTGCCTCATTTCAACTTACAACTGCCTACCAGAATGAGTTTTTAGAATCGCGTTGAATGCAAATGAGGAAAGTTCAACTTACTTCGAGAGAGAGAGAGCTAGGAATACTGAGTAACAAGCGCCTTTACCTTTGGGCTAAGTCTCTCTAACTGCTGTTACGCTCGGCCATATATTACGTACCTTTTGATAGTTCACCGGCTAGATTAAAACTAAAGGCCAATTATGTTAGAACTGTGTTAACTTCGGATGGATCTCTTAGTTAGTTATAGTTAGTTCTTACTTCTTATTTTTGAGTTTAAGCTCAACTGGAGAGTTTGTTGTAACCCCGAAGAAAGGGGCTGACTGTTCATCTTATTTTGATTGAAATAAAGGGTAATTAACCGTTCTTGAGTTTACGATTTCTGTTATTTTGAACTAAGTGATAATTCGCTTAACAGTTCACTAGGTTCCTCGAGATTTAATTTGACAGAATAAAGTGAGGAACTCTACAGCTTGATGAATTGATTTATGCAAGAGCAAAAAAAGAGCATATTCTTCGAATTTTCACTTTCCTTTGGGAAGAGGAGAATAGCCAAACTCTTTTCGTCGGGTTCTTTGGGAATGGTCAAATCCTTTTAGTATTTAATTTACATATACATACATTATTTTTTAATATACATGAAAAGCAGGAAGAAAATTTTAAACTTTGTATTTTCGATTTTGATGCTTATCTTAAGAAACCGGACACTGAGCTCTTTTCTCACAATCTCGGCGGCTAACACGATAAGAAATTGCTGTGTATTTTTATTATTCTTAAAACAGGAACAACACGTTTGTCTTCAGTGTTATAAAAAACGAGAACCTTTCCGCCATAACATGAAGATCCAAAAGAGAGTCCAAAAGTGTACTTCAGCCTCCAGTGTTGAGAAGCCATCTGTTCAACGAGTGTAGCAGCTACAGAGTTGTGTGCAAGGGATGGAAACGAACGGACAATCGCCTCTTTGGTCACCAACATGGTGTTTGAACAGGTCTTGTTACCGCCGTTAAACCTGGCTTGTTCTCGTAATACCATCTGTATTTGGTAAAAGTAACCATTTGCTACTAAGGAATGCTGCTTTGGATTTGTTGAGAGAGATGTTAGCCGACAGAATACGCAATATCTTTTGTTGCTCTGCTAAAGTTGAAGCCCGAATGAAGATATTACCGATCTTAACATAAATTAAACAGATGATAAGAACAAAAGCGACTTTCGCCTCAAGTGTCCTGGAGCATGCCCTTTGGAGTGAGTTCGTCGCACATTATTAAATTATTTCATTAAATAATTTAAAGCGTCTTTCGTTGCCATTCATCCACAAGTTAATCACTGGATCTCCATTTTCTATTCCCATTGCTTCCATTCATGTGATTGTTACTTTGAAATTCTTTGCGCCCAACGAAAAAAGAAAAATGTCGCCTGCTTGTTCGTACGCGTCTGTTTTGGAAAAGCTCCAAGTGGGAAGTATTGACTCAGAGTAACAATTTCTTTACCACACACGATGGAATCAACGGATTTGTTAAAAGATATATATCCATCGAGCTAAATACGTAAAAATATATGAGATAGAATCTACATTTCAGAGCAGAATTTAACATGTCAAGTATGCCATTAAGAATTTTAAAAAATTAAATTAATTAAAATTAAAAAATGAAGATATGTTTACAAAAATATGTTACTGCTTGCGTATCATATAACGTTAGACACATCTTTTATTAATAACAACAAACCTATAAACGTTTATAAAAATTATCAGCTGGGTATATTATAAATTAAATGTATTTTAATTTAAATCAACCATATACACATTAAAAGATAAAATAAGGATAAAAATTATTAAGAATTGCGTTTATTGCTTTTAAATCTCTCAGTTTAGTATCTAAAAACAGACCACTTGTATTCGAAAAATACATTTAAGAAATAATGAAAAATACATTTAATAAAAATCTTTTTTATTTTGCCAACCGTCAGCACTCTAAAGATCCGCTACGCGCGAGGGTGCATGGAAGATAAATTAAAAGCTTTTTGTTCCATTCAGTGGCAGCACAAGCTAAAACTGATTCTAATACAAAATTTCATTAATTAATTCACATTAATTTTGATTCTAATACAAAATTTCAACGCTTTTCGGCTAACCGTTTTGGGTTATGCGAGATACATACGTATGTACGTACCTAGATATCACGAAAAAATTCATTTTGCAATCCATTTTGAAAAACAGAGTCCTATATTCTTTCCACACGTACAGACGTCACGCAAGAAAAGTAGTCAAAATGGATTCGGGAACGGTGAAAATGGATACTGCAGCTGAAATATGGTAACTGAAATTTTGAACAATTACAGAACTTCCTTTACTTCGTTTAAGAAACAAAAATAAAAATAACACAATTTCAATTTTAAAGTTTTTATCTCCTTCGAAAATGAAAAATTATTCGAAGTTTCAATTAGTCGATCGATTCCTTGTGCTCTTAATGGTATATTTATTATATTTTACATTTTGTCAAATTAGCAGTAGTTTAGGACATGCGCCTGTTCAAGGTATATTCAGGGTAACACCTGTAGTTCGACCAGGGTTGGTTTCCAGGGTAATAAGCTGACTCTTCTTCTTCTTCTTCTTTTTTTTTTTTTTTCTTCATATGTAAATTATAGTGACGAGTGATTTGAATCATCTAATCCCGCGGATATTGAAAATTATTTGCAATTCAAAAACTGCAATCTTCCTGCTTTTTTCTCTGTTAACATACTATTAAGCGTCATGTTAGTCACCGGTGAATGACACTGTACGTTTCGTTTATAATATGGTGACAGCTCCGAGTGGTTAACTAATATATGATTTCCTGAAGAAAATGTAGTGTTCTGTGCTTAGTGTTTATCTGTGTTATTTCTTAAAGTAACCCTCCCTTACGTCTGCTTTAAATTAAAAATATTCGAGAAGATACAAAACATTTGAACTGTTATTCAAGCATATTTTGTCAAATTACGTCGGAGGAAGGAACCTTAAAGTTTAAGAATTTTAATCATGTAGTTCTTTTATTAAATTTCATTATCTTCGTAATATATAAATTAAAGTGCATTTTAAAAGCTATATTCTTAAATTTATTTTTCATTAAATGCAGATTCCAAATTTTGCTTTAATTAAGAACTTTTAATCATAAATAAATGTCCCACTGTCTCTTTTTTTCTTTTTATTGCTTGATGGAAACTGGATGACTTTTTAGGTTTTAGATTCAGAAACGAGAAACTTTAGATTCGTCCCATCTCTGGCAACATGAATACTAGCCACTTGCTTTCTTTAGAAAGCTCATAAAGAATATCTACGTCCACAAAGCAAATAATTCTCGTCTGCTTGACCATAATCGACTAATAAACAAACAGATGTCATCAAATTTTTAAGTTTGTAGTTTTTTTTAGTTGAGTATGAATCCTGGATTTCCTTTTTCTAATTATTATCCCAAAGGGCCAATTTGCCCCGAAGGGCTATTAATTTCGTTTTGGCATTTTGCGTTGGTTCACTATAAACAGCGAATCACTTTTCAAATTGTTGCCACAAATATTAGAGCCGTGTATTATATTTAAAAAATCTAAATAATGAAGAATCTGCATAAATGTATGTATGTTTTTCACATTGCGATAAAACAACGGTACCTACAGTCATCAAATTTTGAATAACGTACGTCTCGACTCGGATACGGGCATCTGGAAGCCCAAATTCGGAATGTGGAATTTGTTTTATTATCTATTTCATATTTTATAAAGCATTTATGAGTTTTCGATTAAGAAACTCAACGATTTCAAAGCGAGCAATGGCAACACTGTACGGGGGGGGGATTTTTTTATTTTCAACGCGCCAGACTGTGTATTGGAAATTCTAAAGATGTGTTCTTTTAAATATTTTGTGATCTTGTTATTGAATTGAAATTAACGGTTTAAGTGCGAAGAGCATGACATTTAATAAATAAAGGTAACAGACAAAACGTTAAAAAAATTACCCTTTGGGGCGTAATATTATTTGTAATCGAATGTATAACCATTTCCCACCACTAGTCATCGAACGTTACGAATGCAAGAAAAATCCTTCAGACATCCCATCGAATAGGTTAGTCTGATCGATAAATAAAACGAGGTTAGAGACGCTGTAAGCTATGGAGTATGTATGCTATACAGCTACGACAGCGCAGAAGTTATTTTCTCTCCTTTGGAGGAGAAGAGCGATGTAGGTGATGTTGGGTATTTGACCAGTGGCTGCATTCCGACCTTTGAAATATTTTAGAGAGCCGGTGATGTCAGATTTTTTCTTGGCCGAACGATGAATGAGAGCGTGGGTTGAACTGGGGCCGAAGTCCAGACAGGTTTCTCAGTCGCCTATGTTGAGTGCGTGCCCCGATTTTTCTTGGGATGGGCTAGGAACAAATGAAGTCTGGTAGAGAGACGGCGTGAATAGGTATTCTTTCTGTCTACTGCATCTGGTAAAAAAAAGGGGGGGAGTTCTTTCGGAAACTCTTTAATTATTCCTACTTTTACATACCAAATCTGACTTATGTATACATGTTTTACTATTTGAAAATCTAAAAGGATAAATTAACCACTTATGAAGGGAAGAGAACATATAAATAAATATATTAATTTATACAGGTATAATTGCTACTGGAGGAGTTAAAGCTAATCTAATTGCAACTGGATCAGTAATAACTTACTGGAGGTGTCAAAGCTACAAGAATCATCGTTAGTATTAATAAATTTGCAGGAAATTGTCCAGCAAATTTACGAATATTACGCTGATTCTAATGCTTCAGTTCCTCCAATAATCGTTACTCGGCATATTATTTAAGTCAAATGTACTAATATTATCGTGCTGTGCATTTAAAGAAAGCGTTGCCATAGCCTTATGCCCGAATTCGAATCCCGAAAAAAGTATGAATGTTTGTAAATTTCTTTGCAGTATGGGGCACTTAAAATACTACCGAGAGGTTGGTAGTAGGGAAGGAGGAATGGGAGACTCTGGGACCCGTCCTGTGCACTCTTATAAAAAAATCGGATGCAGTTTGATCTTTCCCTTAAGCAATATTCTCAGCGATGAAATGGTTAATGATCAATGGGTTCGGCCATTCCCAGCAAATGCTTAATTAGCAAAGTGTGCGGTCATTAGGAAGAAAAAAAGTCTTCTGTTATCTAACTTGGCGCAGAATCATTGGAATACACGGAAAATATACGGGGCATAATTTTCTTATCTTTGAGGTTAAAGTATCGTCACTACTATCACGAGTTTATCATTTTTAATTTGTTTACCTCTCGCCAACCCGCGTAAATAGGTAAGGTAGGTAATAAGTTCGGTTCGAAAATTTGATAGTGAGTTCTGTTTCCACTGAATAAGCACTAATCAATGTCTCTAATATGTTTTGGCTATTTTTACAATGTCTCTTTGTGGCGGTTATTTGTCCATGATAGCTCTTATAACAAACTTCGAAAAATTTATGTTTTCCGTGTTTAAGCTCTCTGCATTTATATAAAAAGTTATTAGAATTTGGGTAAAATTGGACAACCGGAAGTAGCTTTTTATTTGAAGCCTGTAGCAGTTTTTAATGAAAAAAGAAACTGCATTAAAATATAACGAAAAACTTTTCAGTTTTATTATTTTAAATTTCCATATCAATGAGAATAACATATTAGATTCTGGCTAAAATTGATAAACCAGAAGTGATGTTCTGAAATTTGGTATTTAAAACTCGTATATGTCTATATGACGCATATACAATTGTGATTGAGAACAACATATTAATTTTTGACTATGATAAACTAAAAATGGTACTTTACTTGGAGCACTTAAGAAATTTTCATGAAAAAATATAGAATCGGTATAATAAGAGTATAACCTAAAATAACGCAGCATATGTTAAGACTATTTCTTTAATACGTAGGCATGGTATTTATTTATATCAAGCCGTAGAATAGAATGCATAACTTCAAAACTCTTCTGATGCTGACACGCTAGCAAAAAAAAAATGCACTTTTTATTATCTTGGACTGTTGATGATAACGTGAAACAAGAGCAAATAGCAAATTCTAAAACATCTGCTTTACCACTGATCCCAGAACTTACGGTAGTCAATACCCGGCTCTAATTCCAAAAACTAACGGGCATTATTTGCTGATACTTAAATATCGTAGGGATATACGTGCAAATCAGAATGAATTAAAATTTTTTGATACTATAGAAATACTTGTAACATAGAAGAAAATTAAATTATTGTATTCGTTTGGAAGTATTTATTTTAAATATATTATAAACACTCAACTTTCTTTAATTAAAAAATAAATTGCATATTATTCAACTGGCCTATAAAATACAATTTCTAGTAAAAAATAATAAAAGGGCAAACATTTGATTATCTTGCTAAACATTTAGAAGCACACGTTTTTACACATAGTCAGTTATACCTAGGTTTGCCAGATTTCTGAAATGTTCAACCGGGACACCTGAATGCCCCGTCCCAGCGTCGCGGGTAT
>KK116775.1:0-17685 GCA_000611955.2 Stegodyphus mimosarum
GAACTTAAATAATTATGAAATTAAACTAAACTAAGCTTAACTAAAGCTATCTGAAAGGTATGGCGGAAGGTATCAGGATTCTAAGTAGTTGGCCCCAAGCGCCTAAAGTATGGCCGAGCGTGGTAGCTAACAGCGAACGTAGCCAAAAGGCAAACGCACCCTAGTCAGGAAAATCAGAATCTCTCTCTCGAAGTCGGCGAAACATCAACTTAAATAGTATTCTTACTCATTTGCATTCACTGCGCTTCTGAAATTACATTCTGGTAGGAAATTGTAAGCTGAAATTAGAATAGATAGGAAAGTTGCATCACTTAAAATAACCGTTAAAAAAATTAGGATAAACCTTATATCTTTCCCCACCAGAATTTAACTACTCGAAGAATAAGGTCTCAAAACGACTTTGTTTAAGAGTGTAAATTCTACAAAACTCTTTTTCGCCAAAGGTTAAACTTGATGCAATAGTGCTTCCTTGAATTCATCATTAAAACGTTTCTGTTTAGGGCCAACTTTACACAATTTCTAAAGCTATACTAAGAGAAATATTTTTCACAAATTTTTACAAACTGATTGGGAACAAACATCTGCTTCTTTTCTTATACAGGCTATCAGTCTTAGTTCTTCCACTCCTCTGGAAGGGAAAAGTGTTAGTGGGATTTTTCATAAATAATTTCCACTTTCGTTACCAACACTCTTTATTGAAATTATTTATTGCCCTCACACACTTTCATTCACACCAAACTCTAAAATCTCTTCCCCCCGCTGAATCAAATGAGCGTCTTACTGTTGTGTTATCGCGAAAATACACTACCAACTATCCAACAGCTACGATTTGTTAGAACTTGACATTTCTCCTCAGAAGACTCCTGAAACACAAAACTAGATCTAATGCACTAAAATAGAGCTTAGTTTAAATTCTTAAGTGAAGCCTGGAGAGCCTAACTTTAAACACATTCAATCTATACTTTCTTTCAATTCATCACTTATACAACGTCTTTTATAGTCATGCTTGACAAAAACTTGCATTTGTACAAGAGATACATTTGAAGTATTTTGACTAAACATATTCATAAATTAGTTTCTCGTAACTTCAGAATTCTCAAAAGAAAGGTATGTACAAAATAAATTGTCGCAAACTTCTGAATTAAAAAATCTTTTCTGTTTAACAGATAGTTACCACTACATTCTCATTCTTGCAAACTTGCAAATTCAATTTCTTGCTTCAAACAATATTTAGCAACTTTAAACCCATGACATAAATCGAACTTACAGTAAAAATAGTAAACAAGGAAAATTTTCACTTATCTTTTTGGTTTCTATAATTCTCCATTCTTTTCTTGCAGAATTCTTGCCAAGTGGAAAATCTTAAACTTTGAATTCTCAGTCTTCTCGGGCAGCTGGGCTCAGTCTTCTGCGGCACTTCCGGCCCCTCTTTTCTTTTCGTTCCTATGGCGTTGAATCGGCCTGCTTTTCTCATCGGTTGAGGGTTCTGGTACTCTGGCTTCATCTTTGCCTTGTAGTATCCGGATCTTCCCTCGGGATCTTTCAGTCTTCGATTGGTTGTTCTGGATTCCCGAAACGGAATGGTTCTTTCCTCGGCGATTCGTTTTCTTCTCGTAGATCTTGGCTCCCACATTCCTGCGGTTTCGTTCGAGGTAGTTAGCTTCAGTTTTGGTGTTGGACGTTTTCTTTGAATAATCTAAATAGGCTTTTTCCGCTTCTCATGGGTATTGGCTTCTGTTGAAGGGGAGCTTTTCTCTTTTTCGTTCTCTTCATTCTCGCTGAGCCTGAACCTTGTGGCTGCAGTTGCCTGCACTTGGCGGTACATTGTTCACTATTCCCCGCTTATTTTCTTTTTCTTGCTGGGGGATCCTTGCTAGGCGATGGCGAAATCAATGTTCTTGGCGCACTCCCAGGATCTTGCAATAGATCTTTTAGCACTTGAAAATCCGTACGACTATAGAACGGTTTAAGCTGGTCCACATTAGCAATCGTTTGCTGGCCATTTTCCGCCTTTAGGTAAAAGGTAGAACATTTGATTTTCTCGATAATGGATGGCCCATTGAACCTGGGCTCAAATTTGGCTACCCTATTTTCGGGGGCAGATGATAGTGAATGTTTTATTTTTAATAATTTTTGCCCTATCGTATATTCTACCTCGCGTCTCTTTCTATCATAGTAGACTTTTTGTTTTGACCTTGCCGCATCAGAATTTTTGATGGCCTCATTAATAATTTTCTGGATACCTTTCAAATGAAACTCTTCGTGTCTTTGTTGAAAAAAACTTAGCTTATCCAGTGGCGTTAAAATTTTCTTCCTAGGAATAATTCTGCTGGATTTTTTTTTGGTATGATGTTTTAATGTCCTCAAGGCAAAGCCTAATTCATTGACATAGCTGTCCCAACGGTCATGATAATTCTTAACATATTCCCGAATAATTTTAACTATATTCTTATTTACGCCTTTCGCAATATTTGATTGCGGTCTGTAAGGTACCATTTTCGGATGGCGTATGCCAAGGCCTGTGAACAGATTTTCAAATAAATTACTTACGAATAGCCTACCGTTATCTGATGTTACTTTTTTGGGGGCCACGTATTTTAAAATATATTTATTTAGAAACAAATCTGCTACTATTTTTGCTGAAGCCAGTTTAAGGGGTATTATTTCCAGCCATTTTGAGAAATGATCCACAATGGTTAACAAGTATTTATTTTTATTAATCTTTGTTCTAGGGTAGGGACCAAGCAAATCAATGCCAACCAATTCATTTGGAAAAGTGGTTTTTATGCTATTTAAGTACCCGGCCGGGTTGTAATTAACGTCGTTTATTAATTGCCACAAGTGACATGACCTGACATACCCCGTCATAACTTTACATAACTGAGGAAAATACAACGCTTCGCGAAACCTTTGCAAGCTTTTCCAAATACCAAGATGGCCTCCTAATTTAGAATCATGGAGCTCTTCTAGAATACTTAAGCGTAGACTCATTGGGACTACCAGTCGCAGTTCTTGATTATGGTTGGTTGTTTTTGTGTAAAAGAGCAATTTATCAATAACTTCATAATGGGCCTCCCTATTGCGAATACCCTTTAAATCTACATGTTCAAAATTTTCGACATCTTCCAGATAAGTGTAAATGTCTTTAAATTCTGGGTCCGTTTTTAATTTGGCAATTATTGTTTCCCGGAATTCAATTATTTTCGTAGTTAGCATCGTACGTTTAATTGTATTTCCGTCTTCATCGAACTTTATTCTTGATAGTGCGTCTGCAACTACATTTTCTTTCCCCGGCGGGTGTTTTATTATTAAATTAAACACTTGCAGTTTTAATGTCCAACTTATGAGCCAGTGTGAAAGACTCTTCCTGGAGTATAGGCGACCAACTGTCTCGTGATCTGAATACACAGTTATTGGGTCACTTCCAAAGAACACTCGGAATTTTTGAGCCGCTAATAGGACCGCGAGGGTTTTCCGTTCAGTTGCGGTATAATTTTGTTGAGTTTGATTAAGTGTCTTGCTAAAAAAATCTATTGGCTGCCAATTTTGGGAAAGAACTGCGGCAACTGCGTAGTCTGACGCGTCTGCTGGAATTTCTAAATTTTGATCCCATTCCGGAAATTTAAGAAAAGGGGCGTTAATTTAGGCTTGTTTCAATTCTTCAAACGCCGTGTTCGCCTCCGCTGAATCGTGGAGGGATATGTGTTTCGTTATTGAACGAACTGTGGGTTCACTACCAGTGTCGATGCTGTGCGAGACAATCTGGCAAAAACCTGGTTTGTCATCAAATAACTGAGAAAAGGTTCTTATCAATTCTTGAAATTTTTTCTTTTTCTCCTTCTTCGAGGTGACTTAGATTCACCTCCAGAACTGCGGCCTTTTCTTCTTGAATTTTGTCTATCTTGACCTGTAAGGTAGAATCTTTAAAATTAATTTTTGTGCTAGCTGCGCGTAAGAAATCAACTTTTTGTATGACTGCGGTTAACAAATTCTTTACTACGAGAAAATTTATTTTCCGGACCTTGTTTTTTATGTGAACATGCAGCCCCACTTTTCTCAAGCAGACGTACTGCTTGCTTTGGGCAGCAATCACCCGTTGTTTTGCTGTCTTAAACAGTCTATAACGACGAAAATTCTTTTTAAAAAAATCCCGCGACATTAAGCTGCAGTAAGCCCCGGTATCCAGTAGGGCGGTTGTAGGGACGCCGTTTAGTAATATTTGTATCTCTAGCAATTCCAATTTTTGTACGACTACAAACCAAATTTCGTACGACTGTAATTAGTTTCACTTCTGAAGGATTAACCATCTCAAACGTTGACTTTTTATTTCCCCACGCTTTTGTCTGACCAGCTTTTTTCTTATCCGGCTTTGCTACTTTCCAATTTTGCCGATAGGAATTCTGTTGATCTTGAGGCTTCGTTTGTGCGTAAAAACTTGATTAATGTCTAAAGTTGTTCGCACGCACGTTTTCGGCCGTTCGCCTACTCTGAAATTTGACAGCTAGTTCGAATGAGCTTTCCAACGTCTGCGGATTTATAATTTCAAGAAAATCCTGAATTGACGGAAGCAACCGCAGCAAATTCCGATGATTTCTTTGTCGGGAATTTTCCCATATAATAATTTGTCAATGTGGATCTTCCTTAAGGTGAAATCTGTTAATTCGTCGAAATTAGTTTGATATTTACTAAATAATTCTGATTCGAGTTTTGCGCGGTCTCTCTTCACTGGGAATGCTTTCAATAGCAAATTTTAAAAAATTTCCCAAGAATACGCTTCGGATCCTGGATTCCCCAACAAACTTTTGCCTATATTCTTGTACCTGCTGAGGGCTTGACCTTTTAAATTCGACGTAGCGATGATAATTCTTTGCGGCTGGTTGACAGGATATAACGTGAAGTGTAGATCTAGCTGCTCCAGGATGTTCATTACGGATCCTCTTCCATCAAAAGTTGCTGTTGGCTTCATCGCCGCTCTCAAAGTTTCCACTATAAATCCGAATCCCTCCATGGGTTTTTTTCAAATATCCGGAGTTTCGTTCAAATTAAAGATCTTAAAATCTTCATGTTGTTGCAAACTTGGCATCAGAAAAATAAACTAGGTTTCCTGCCTCCTGGGCAAAATAATTATCGAATTTTCTCTTTTCGAATTCGAAAGAAAGTAATTATGCGAAGAGGTATATGAGAACTGGTAGCCAATTTTCAATAAAGCTGTACATAAAATAAATATCCACAAAAATATAAGGTTACGCAAAATCAATATAGTATAATAACACAAACATAACAATAAAGATTTTAGTGGCTCGTGATTTCGAGTACCTTGTGCATTGAAGCTACCTCTGACATTTTTGCCAAACTTTAGAACCCTTAAGGACGCAACACTTCTCTGAAAATAAAAATTGAAAATTAATCTCTGAAAAGAAAATTACTAATTGTAAATGCAAAAAATTTTTTGTTCGGAAGGAAACACACTTGCGTTAGATTGCCTAAAGAAAAGATAGAATTTTATTCAAAATTTATACGAATCTAAAGATTTTTTTATTCCCTGATTTTGTATTTGACAATTAGGTATTTGTATTCCGTTTAAATAAGAAGGAATCTTGATATTATGATCTTTCAGTCCGAACATACAGAATTATATTTATCAACTGATATTTCTGCCTTTTGAGTGGATAATTCTGCATTTATATTCTGAAAGTTAAATTAATAAAGTTAAATTATTTATTTAGTTGAACCGACAAAAAAATTGGGCATGATAAAGAGGGAAAATACGGGAAGAATATGATTTATATTATAAATGTATCAAGAATATTTTGAGATAAGATGTAGAAGTAATAAATATAGCTTGTAAGATATGTAGATTATACTAGTTAAAGAAAGTGAAGATTGACTTGCTTAATTTGTACCATATGTCTTAACACAGATAGTGCATTTATTCCTTTTTATATAAATCTCTCTGAAAATCGAAAATAAGAATGCTAAAAATTCTGCGATAAATTATTATACACAAACTTTGTTTTTATTTTTTGTGCAGTTCTCACAACATTTTCCAGAACTTGCATTTCTAGAAATAGAAATTCCCATTTTCCATCGCAGTTTTACAGAAATAAAAACTTTAGAACACACAAACAAATATAAAACTTTTTCTTTATCGAAAGTGTTTCGCGTATGAAACGTGACTTTCTATAAAGTGCCAGCCACTTCCAAAGTCTGGCTTAAAGCGCTTTCTGTGCAGGTCATATTACCAGATGAAAATTTTGAATCGTCAACAATTTATCATTCCCTTTTTTATTAGAAGGCTGTACTAGAACTTGTTTTTTTAGTGTTTTGAACTTAAAAAGGAAAGCTTTCTGCTTAAAAATTTTTTAGCTGAAATTCATCAAGTGAAATGTCAGGATTACGTAGATATATATATATATATATGCACATACATTATACGCTACATATTTTATATGTATATATATATAATATATTTGAAGTCGCGAAGCATGCTACTAAATTAATTAAATGACCTAGATGTGATAATTAAATAGTTTTTTTAATTTTGTTTTCCTTAGATCTTGACTTTTGATTTTGATTTGTGGCACGTTCTTGGCAGTTTTGAAAACTAATGATTTAGATTATTGGTTCTAATTTCGGTTCAAAAATTCTCGTTTTGTATTGTTTAAGTTTTGTACATTACAGAGGACGTTTACAAAATTTCTCGGTCGTTTAATTAATGTTAAAAATGTAAAGCGTATTTTTTAAAGCTCGTTCTCATAGCCGTTTCCTGGACTGTAAGTCTGCATCGCAACCTCCATGCTAGAATAGAATTTCGTAAATTTCCAGGGTTATTCATTTCCATTACTCTTCCACTACTTTGCAGATTCCATCGGTTTGTAGTGGATTTGTGCTTAGCTTTCTTTACAAGAAACCTGAGGCAGAACAATCCAAAAGTGAACTGCCAGGGAATTTCGCAGAAATACACTGAAAAGATACATATGCAATACCTGTATTGGTCTTCATTTTTTGAAGGAATGAATTGGTTCTTTTCGAAGTGTAACTTTCTGTTTTACCTTGATTAAGTTTCACTCTTTGAAAGCAATTGGGATAAAGAAGTGCTATTTCTCTTTTAAATATCGGACGTAAAACTATCTTGATAGTACGTTGAGTTGCTTTTAATGTTTTCCCACTGTTCTTATTTTTAATTTTTCACTGCAAGAGAATTCTATGACAATCATAAGCCGCTTACCGGAACTTTCTGTGCATTAGCGAAATCAAGTTTGTACATCATTTACTCTTCGTTTTCGGTAATTAATAGACTTTTTTGGTTGTAGTGATTTAATTAAACCCATGCTTAACTAAGAGTCCCAAAGTATTCCCATTTATCTCCTGTTAAATAATTTTACTACAGAGTTTTATAAATTGTTTGCGTTGAGCCACATGTCTCGCCAAAAGCTAGTGAACACTACATTTTTTAGCCTTTTAATATTTCTGTATCGGTGGATTTTCTCTTGTTACCAAAGGTTTAACTTTAGAAACATCAGAAACAGTACGTCCTTATGTGGGCTTTTCGTTTCAAGTCTTCAGTCCAGTCGAAATAATGATTGGCAGTTTTTCCCTTTCCGATTTATAATGTTGCGTGTTTTGCACTCAGAAGTTTTAATAACACGCATTTCGCAATATTTTTGAATGATAGGAGAAGAACATTTCTCTTCGTAAAGTGCTAAAACATGTATTTCAATCCACTGCTTGTTTTACATGCTACATGTTAAAAGAAGAATAAACTTAAAAGTAGTAGACATTTCTCATTCAAATAGTAAGTTGTTGCCAGAAAGTTTTATTCCAAAACATTTGTTTCTTTTAATGCTTTATGGAAACCATTCTAAAAATGTTGAACCACACTTGCACTTTTCCTTTTAAGTCACGTTGAAACACATTTTATTTTAATAGTTAATTAATAAATTAACTTTTTAAAATTTTTTATATTTTATTTTATTGCTTTCTTTATTCGTATTACATAAAAATTTTAATAGTTTTAATTTATTTTACCATTTTAATCTATTTGGCACGTACTATCTATTTACAATTATCGAGATATAATTCAAAAACATAGCTATGTTGAAAAGTTTTCGGGTTCTCCTTCGAAAGGACCAAAGAATTTTTAAGTATTTGTTTTATAGTATTATTTTTAGATCAAGAGGGCGTTAGTCCGAATGGCCTCTTAGTCTCGAAACGGAATTTTCCGTCGTCCATGATAAAAGGCGAACAACTTTTCAAATTGTTGCCGCCAAATACTATCGCCTATACTAATCTTTAAAGAAATTAAATAATGAAGAATCTCTATGTATGCATGTATGTTCGTCCCAATGCGATAAGTGGCGGTACATAGGACAATTAAATTTTGAATATCTTTGTCCTCCTCCCGAAAGTGTGCAGGTGGAAGCCCAAAGTTTAAATTTTATATTTCATACATTGTAAAATGAATCAACGATGTGAACAAACACAGCGATTTGAAAGCAAGCAGTGCGGCAACACTGCCTGCTGCTTATATATATATATATATATGTTGTTTATTTATTACATGCTGTTTTAAAAAAATTTTGTCATTTTGCTGTTGAACTGAAATTTGTGTAACGTAAGTGGGAAGAAGTGATATCTACTAAATAAAATTAACACATAAAGCATCAATAATAAAATCGTGCAAAAATGTTTTATAAGACATCTTACTAAGAAAACTGAACATTGATATGATAAACTGAGAAAAGACTGAAAAAAATAGCTATTGAATCGTGTATAGCGTAAGTGCAAAGAAAATTGTGTTTAATAATAAAGCTAGCAGGAGTGAATCCAACTACTGACTCATAGACAGCGTAAGAAACCTTAGCAAATCTACAGGGGTAATCGTTAAAATCTGAACACTATTAGATATTTTTTATTTACTTTTTTGATACTAAGTTTATTATGTTATATTTTTTAATTTTTTTGTTTTTGTTCCAATCTTAAATATTTTTTTTCCCATTCGAATATTAACCACGAAATTTTTATTTAATTACTTAATTATTTTATCTTGCTCAGCTTATATAATAAAATCTGAGCTCAGAAGATAAAAATTAAAATATATAAAAAACTCTTTCTTAACTGTGCCGTTTTAATTAAATATATTAAAAAGTAAAAAATAATTTTCAGTTATAATTATATTCTTTGTGATATGTGCTTAGAATTATAATGAACTACCTGCAAACAAAAAAATATAACGAACTAAATGTAATCTTTATAATAAACGTCTTTTCTGCTGTATTGTTTGCATTATTTCATGAAACTGTATTTATATCTTATAGAATTCGTTACATGAATAAGAATTATACGTTACCAAAAAACGCTATTTTCATATTATAGAGAAATAAATTAGAATTATGCAAATTAAAATGTTTTTCACATTTTATTCTATATTTTAATATATGGAATGTGGAAGATATATCAGGACTGAGTGTTCTGTGCATACTTTTGGCGAACATTGTCGTAACAGTGTCAATGTCCTGATCTCGAACAGGGAGCTGAATGCAGCTATGTTCGGTGTACGTGGTAGAATAACTGCACGTAAGAAGGGTTTAAAAATCCCCTTTTATTAAACCACTATTTACATCCACTTCCCAACTCGGAAGGGATAACAGAAAATAATGACCGCACTTGGGTCTAAACTGAACAATCAAATAATTTAAAATAAAGTCGAGTAGAAAATTAAGTAGTCGTTGCTCTCAGAGCTTTAACGAGAGGTTGGCCTCTATTCTAAACTATCAATAGTGCGTAGCAAGATGTGGCTAATACTAACGCACTTAGATTACTTCAATAAGTATTAGAGTAACAGCTCTTAGAACTTCTAAGTCAACTTCTTCACAAGTCAGGTGGACGTCGAACAGAACCGCAGTGATCTGAGACTAAAAGCTCTCTCACGCTGAGTAGTTCCTTGCTAACCTTTAAATACAAAACTTGGCTCCACTTCAAGTAGCATAAAGCTGAATCGCGTGCTCATTCTAACGGGAAGTTGAAATAAGAGTTCACAGGTAAGAGAAATTAACATAAAATTTTGTTAGTTTAAACTAAAACCTTAAAAGAATATCATTGCCTCTGGAAATGGAAATTTTTTTTCTAATCTGATATGAAACTTCATACAAAACAAATTAATTTCTATTCAATTCTGTCGAGTCACTAGGGTATTATGAAGCAGGAGGCGCGAAAAAATGAGCAATGCCCTCGCCGAGATTCAAACCTGGGCATCTAAAATACGCACAGAGTGTGGTGTGCAACCATTACACCACGAAAAGCATGCTAGACGGAGGGAGAAAATACCTTATATACTCCCCTTTTAGGCGACTGGAGATTACGGTACCCAGTTGCCAAATCCTGGTGGTGGTGAGAAATTATTGTCCGCCACTTTTTAGTTCACCCGCCACTCTAGAGTCATTAGGTTACTTTGAAGCAGGAGCCATGAAAACTGAGCAATGTCCTCACCAGGATTCGAGCCTGGACCTTTCGAATACGCGTCGCGTGTGCTTACATTACACAAAGAAAGCGTGCTAGAAGGAGGGAGGAACTACCCTTATAATTCAAAAATCCTATTTCATTATCACTTAAAATTATGAGACAGGGAAGATTAAAATCTATTATTGTGAAACTTCATCATTGTTATTAACTGCATGATAGCTAAAAATGAGGAACAATATTAAACAGCCAGAGAAGCGTTCATGCACACGAATCATTTCTCCTGTGTCTGTTATTGCACCAAGTTTGGTGATAATTTACTTCTCCGTTTAAGAAGGATTTCTGATAAAAACTGAACGCTAAAGAAACTTTTTTATATCAATCAATACCTAATTTTGAAAACAGAAGAAGTCAATATCTAGTTTTAAAAACATTCTTATATTTTCATCAAAAATATGCATTTGTTAAAATGACGAAGAGAATCGAATCGATAGAAGAACGTAGATAGAAGAAATTTATTTTAAAATTTGCTCTCCCCAGAAAAAAAAATCTTAGTAACTAACATTGCGTAACAATGGAATATTTTAACAAGAGTCTCTAAATAGTTCATATAAAACAGATACCACTGTGAACAAAATAAAAAGAGTTAATAAACTGTACCAAACACTAGTCTAACATTAATCAATTAATTGCACTCATACCTCTGCTTATTCACTTTACTGTCAGTTATATAAATAGAATAAAAAGTACGATGTATTTGAAATATGTTCTGAGAATAAAAGTAAAATAATGAAAGTATTATTTGTCATTTCTAACAGCTGGAATCTTAAAAATCACATATTCCATCGTTAGAGTACCAACTACATAACATACTTTTGGATAGCAAGCATATAACAATTAGGCAAACGCAATCAAAATTATTTACAATTACATTTTATATCTTTTCAATACAGAGTAAAACATTTTTAAATACCCATTTAGAAAGCAATATACTTGTCCCTAGAAACACTGAAGTTCAAATATTATTATTTTACAAATTACTTAATCTTTGTGGCTACATTGGACCGTTTACATACACGCCAGGTTGACTTTACTACTGCCCTTTATGTGGTTCAGTTATTTGTGAAATACTATGTCTGCCAATTGGCCACTTTTAACTATGCACCATACAAGACGATTATGGGCATTTTGCATGTCATAGTCAAGGGTATCCAGAGTTATACGCTCTGTATACTCTTTAATTCGTTCTTTCAGCTGTTTCCCACGTCCCACTCTTGTTGCATGAACATTATCCTTCGAGGATCTCTAAAGAGAGAACTAGCTCGGAGAATCTGGCGGACCATGAACGTCAACAAAACGCAGAAGTCTTTTTGCAGAATTATTTCGTCTTTGTCTGTCCATGCAAAGTAACCAACTCTTCATTTCAAAGATTTCCGAAAAGTATTCATTTGACAGACATAGTGTTTCAGAAATAACTGTAACAAATGCAGAGAAAGCTCACTTATGAAGTCTATGTGGTATGCATGTAAATGGAAATGTGTAGCGAAAAAGATTATATAAAAATATTTAGAGTTTCATTGCTCTTAGGACCGAACACATTGCTTTCTAGATATAGAAATAGAAAATACTCCACGCTGTATTTACTGTGTACGAAATTATATAAAATACGTAAATATATGACCAGCGTTCTAGACAGGAAAATACAGATACAGAAATGTTCATTCACCATCTCTACGTAAGTCCTGAAACAAGATAAACCTTTCATAATCAAAATGTAAAAGCTGATATTATTTTACACACTGTATATTTTCTATCATCCAAGTACATGCAATTAACGAAATATTTTAGTAGGTTAGAAGAATTTCTTATAAATTTTGCATTATATATCTTTCTAATTCTTACATCAGAGAACTAACTATTAGTCAAAGAAAATGAAGATGTAATTTGTGCACAGGCCGACTGAAAAGTTTTAAAATTATCTGTGCTTCTGTTTGCTGATATTAGGCTTAGCAATCGTGGACTACGTTTTGTGACTGTAATGCATCAGCAAGTTTGAAACTGCAAGTTTGAAACAGCAAGTTTGAAAATGCAGACGAAATGTCCTATGCTTTTTTTTTTCTGTGAATGTAAGCAGCTAATATATTTTGTTATGGCGGAAGAGGAAGATGCTTCTTTGACCGACTGGATTTTGCAGTAAATTCCAAAAGACAATAATTAGATACTTGAAAATTTGAGGCATTCTTTTGGCGGTTAAGCTCTTACCAGTATTTCAGTTATGGAGAAAAAAGATGAAACTGATTTGAGAGGTGATTTATTGCAGTTACAGAGGCGAATTCATGAACAAACTGAGACGTATCTATTAACGACAAATATATAAAAAGAGCTTACATTTACATAGTGATGTGAAAACTATGACTGCCGTGGTAAACCTATTTGATCTACTCTCATTTCTAACTCACCAAGAATTTTGCTAAATATGACCAAATCTGAATTTCTTATCATATTGACACAATACGTCAGTGTTCTCTTTCAAGAGAGCTTTCAGGTCCCTTTTTTCCCCGTCTGTGTTTTAATTATGAAAATTTCTTCTAAACTTGTGATTATTTCATTGCAATGTGCTTTTTTTGTCGTTTTAATAAGATAATTTTCTTAGCGATGAAATATTAAAAAATCATGCGGCAAATTTCAGATTTGACGGTTTGAAATACATTGGCTTGTGCCAGCAAATTATTAGAATTTCTTTGTTTCCCTTTTAATTTTGTTTTTTGTTTCTAAATCCAAAGGGGCAATTTGCCCAGAAGGAGTATTAATTTCGTTTTGGCATTTTGAGTCGATTCACTATAAGTGTTGGTTCACTTTTCAAATTATTGCCATCAAACATTATCGCCCTGTATTATAATTAAAGAAATTAAATTCTGAAGAATCTCCATAAATGTATGTATATGTAGAATAGAAGAGAAACACGCCAATGTGACAATAAAAATCGCTGAAACAACCTTGTATTTGGCGTACATTTATCAAAACACTCAATCGATTTTGAGGGCAGCTACAAGTCCCTCCTCATCAGGAGAACGAAACTTCTAGAAAGGGAAAAGCAACCTCAGTAACGCTTTTTTATACCCTAGGGTAGTACCATGTGTGAGGCTAATAGTGCCTGGGGTAGTACCATGCCAATAGATGGCGTTGCCTCCTCGCGCATGGTACTACCCCATGGTATAAAAAGCCATTACTGAGGTTGCTTTTCCCTTTCTAGAAGTTTCGTTCTCCTGATGAGGAGGGACTTGTAGCTGCCCTCGAAATCGATTGAGTGTTTTGATAAATGTACGCCAAATACAAGGTTGTTTCAGCGATTTTTATTGTATGTATATGTCTCGTATTGTGATAAAACAACGGTATCAAGAGCCATCAAATTTTGAGTATGGAACGTTTCCACTCGAATATGGGCATCTAAAGGCCCAAATTTGAAATTTATTTTATTATCTGTTTCATACTTGGTATAGCTTTAACGAATTTTTGATTAACAAAAGGATTTCAAAGCGAGCATTGGCAACGGTGTACACAAAAGCATTTTTATCTCCAGCGCGTGAGACTGTGTATCAGAAATTCTAAAGATATGCTCATTTTAAAATTATTTTGCGATATTGTTGTTGAACAGAATTTTGTGATTTAATTGCGAAGAACATGATATTTAATAAATAAAGATAACACGTAAAATGTTTAAATAATACCCCTTTGAACGTAATTTAAAATCTGAAACCATTCAGGTTTTTTTCTTTTTGTTTAGCAGAAATTTAAAAGTTTTGTTTCAGAATCACTAAATTAATTATCAAATGCATTTTATTTAATAAATAAGGATCTTACTGAAACTTAAACATGAGATACCTCCTAGCAACATTTTGTTTCAGATTATTCGCAGACGGTTACAAAAAGCAAATAAGGCTGATTAAATAATTTTATTCTAAGCTATTGTAGGAAGCTTAATTACGTTCTTACAGCGTTTAACAAAGAAATATGATCTAACTTTAGACTGCACTGAATGTAACATATATAAACGTACGTAACTAAGTAAGCAATCAACGTATTAATCAGGATGGTAATTTATGTTAGTTAAATCAGTTATGTAATTTAATAACTAAAACTATCAAACTAACTAAGTAACTATCAAAATTATTTAGAATTTCAGGATACTATCCTTTACGAAATTTCTGTTTCGCAAGTTCCGCTGATTTACATAGGAGCCATAATGTGCTTTACTATAATTAGTTAAATAATTATAATATTAATAGGTAGCTTAACTAGTTTTGAAAGGTTAAAACTTTAGATTCCTGTTTTCTTAACATCTTCCTCGCCACTCATACTGCGTAATATTTTTCGTCTTCTTTAAAACATTTTGGTAGTAATTACAAGTGCTTGGGTAAAATTAGAGAAAAATTAAGTATATAGAGCCTCAATTATTAATTTAGATCTCAGTCGTTGCTCAACAGTTTGCTATATTTTGAATAGCTTAAGTTAAATGCAAGAGCTATAAATGGGTCATTAAAAATAAAATAAAATAGCTTTAACTTATTTACATAATCACTTCTAGGAACATCGAAAGAGAATCAAAAACGCTTACTTCTCATCAGAATTAAATGACGTAACTGGCTGTCCAATCAGATAGCTTTATCTTATTATTTTCGGCTTATAAGAAAAAGTTTCTTTTTACTAAAATTGTTTTCCTTAAATGCTTCACTTGAAAAAGAGATTTTCAAGTATTTTCCTTTTTCTCTTTTAACTATATCAAATTCTTAAGAATAGGCGCAGAACAAATTGGAAGAATTTTGTGAAAGATTAAAGGCAAATAAAAGTACTGTTCGTTAATAAATGAAATCTAAGAAAAACTTTATATGACGTTTTCATCTTCTCTTTTTTTTTCTTTATCGATTATTGCATCTTGGTTGACTGTAGCTGACGAAAATTCAAATGATTATATGTTTAATCATGCATGAATGTTACACTAATTTTAAGATTTAATTCACGTTTAATCAAATTTGTGTCACAAAGCGTTATAAGTAAGTGTTTATTTCTTATATAGAATTAAAAAAAATCAGTTATGAATCCAACAAACTTCATATAAAATAGCTCGAGCGGAACGCAAGATATGGGCAAAAACACTTTTGACGGGCCGTCTCGACATTTGATGATTTGTCGCCAGGTGTTGTGGGCCTCAAGTAAAGTGCCACTTACGGTTGTCCAATTTTACCCGAAATCTAATTAGCGTTTTTTAGGAATGCAGAAAGCTTAAATGCTGAAAACATAAATTTTTCCAAGTTTGTTATGAGCTATAGTGGGTAATAATAGTCTCACACACACAGATAGACAGACATCATTACAAAAATAGGTATAGTTTGACCGCCTCTCTCGCGACCATGAGCGCAAACACACATGCGCCATTCGGACCGAATTATTCTCAAAATAGGGTGGAAGGATGGGGACTTTCTTTCCCTCCAGCTTATCTCTTTCCGGAGAAGAGAAGACTTTCATGTGGCCTTTCCCGTCGCAGTAAGTAATAACGCCCCTTTTGGAAGAGTCTATGTGTTTTGGCAGAATGCCAGCCAGGTTTGCGTTTGAGACGGTCGAACTATAAAATGTGTTGTGGGGACCCTAATTTGTGCTCATTCAATGTAAACGCACTGTCGAATTTGGACCGAAAACATTACCTTTTTTATGTACGTATATAGGCTCGCGCTTTTCTACTTTTAAAGATATCACGTGCATTTTAAAGGTTGTAGTTGGCGCCAAATTTATGAAATTAATATAGAATTTTTTAAAATAAATTTAAATTATGAATATTATAAACTTAAATTATGTATATAAAAAGCATATTATAACTGACACGAAACATGCTAAAAAAGAGGTGTTACTAAATATATATCAGATTTTTTTTTAACATTACAGAAAAAGAAACTGAGAGCTATGTCTTCAAAAACAGACTTTTGTTTTCAAAACAAAGTAATTAATTGTAATTTTATTCATATAATCAATTTGTTCCAAAACTATTACACGAATATTACACATCATTTACAGAACTTTGCAGCTTACCAAAAGTAAAGTGCCATAGAAACGTTTATATGAATTAATTTCCCTCTTTAAGTGCAAGAACATTTTAGGTCGGCTAGTAAAATATATAAGATAGCGAAATTTTCTATCTATGCGCCAATGAACAAATAATGTTTTGTGTTATTAAATAAATTTAAAACAATATTTTCAGGAACATTTCTTTCTATTGATGGCAGTACAAATAAATATTCAGCATTTTCGTGAAAAATAAATAAGAATAGCATATGTTAGCAATAAGTTAAAAACTTAGCAAGCTGATATCTTTCCATAAACTTTAAAATACCTACAAGCTCAGGTATCTTGTTTCATACGTCTTTATAAATTGAACCTCGGATAAAGTTCTTAGAAAGATAAACATAGAAAAATTTCTATTATTTACATCCAACGTGAAGCAAAGAAACTGCAGTTTTGAAGTTACAATGGCATCCAATTTATTTTGACACAACACAAGTTTGCATTATTTACACTATGTGAGAAATAGTTAAAATCGCAAAACTCCTATTCCATATTTTCCTTTCCGGGAATATATCTCGCATTATTATCCTAAAAAGAAAATCCAGTTTGTAAACTCTACTCTGTGTTCCAGTTTTTCAAAAATGTAACGCAGCAAGTGAAATCAAAGTATAGTTCTGGAAATTTTCCAGTCCAATTTTTCTTGTTAAAATAAAAGCGAAATGTGAATACAATATGTGTTACTATTAAGAAAACATTTTTGGATTCTAAAATTATCTGATAATACCTTGCAAAATAAATGCATTCATATATATACACTCTCTTTCGTCTTACTATTTTCAACAGTGTTTTATTCTTAAGAAGCCACATCTAGTGAATCCTAAGACAGTACACTTGCTCTGAAGAATCTGAAACCATTTTATTTTAAATAAATACGAACATCTTTGCCGGAATGTTCAGCAGTTTAAGGGAGCAGTTCAAGAAAATATCTTCCACAAGAAATATTTATTGGTTTACATTTGATGCAAGAACTCTACATTTTTTATGTAATACATATTTTAGGTTTTTATTTAATTTACTCAATTTATTTATTTATAAATGAATTTTCTCACTCTCTCAAATATATATATATGTATATATATAAATTAAATTATTAATAAATTATTAATGATTATC
>KK116776.1:6640-20585 GCA_000611955.2 Stegodyphus mimosarum
ATTTTTTCATCCCAGATTTCCTTGCGATGATCTGCAATTTCCTTTTTAATTTCACGATTAAGTTTATTAAGTTGTCTTTTTAATCCAGGGTCCCATGATAAATTCCATCGTTTTCGTAGTTTATTTCTGGTTTTCATTTTTTCTCGAATGCTTGTTGGTAATTTCCCAGTAAATCTATCGGCCGGGACGCTATGCGTTGCATTATCATACGCATGCATAATAGTATCTGTGAGCATGTTGATAGCTCTATCAATGTCGGTGTTATTCTTCAAGGGAAGGAAGGGCGGGTTGTAATTGTATAGAATTTCAGTAAATTTGATCCAATTAGTAATCTTTTTTAAGCAGGGTTTTTCAGTTTTGGAGATTCCAAGAGTGCCAATAACCGGAACGTGATCAGATGTCAAGTCAACTTTAACTTCTAAGCACATAGGAATCGGTATGGTTGTAAGTACAATATCCAAAATATCTCCTTTGCGTGGGTTTGACTGAGATGAGGTGTTTCACCTCAGCTTTTATAAGCTTTTTAATTATCAGTAGAACAATCACGATTTTTCTAGATTTTTCTGGATGGCAACAGTAATTACGAGATATTTATTTATTAAGCATTAAATGCACGCGCTCTTTTATTTTTATTACTATTTTTTTTCGGCGTAGCTTTCTCTTCAAAAATCGTCTGCGTTGCTAAGGCAACATGAAGCAAATCTAATTACAATTCTAAATAAATAGCCAAATAAATGTGAAATTCGTAACAGTATTTATTCGACGTGCTAATCAGATATTTGTTCTATGAGATGATCATATGATATTTATTCTAGGACAGAAGATATTTATTCCATAAAATGACTCTATGAAATTTTCTGTATGAGACTATGAGATAATTCTATGCACCGAATACATTTATTCTGTGAGAGAAGATATTTATTTTATGACCTAAAGTTATTTATTCTATGAAATGATTTTTTTATTCTATGAGGTGATCAGATAATAGATTTTCTATAAGATGATTCTATTAGATTTATTTTACCAGTTGATCAGATATTTGTTCTGTAAGATGATTTTAAAATTATTTCACAGCGTAAATATTATATGCTTTTATGGGCTTAAGATTTGCAGTTTTTTTTTGAGAGAGGATATCTATTCTCTAACCTGAATATGCAATATTTATCCCATAAAATGATTCTATGATATTCATTCTAAGAGACGAAGAAATTCTTGTTGTATGAGATGATTCTGTGTTATTTAATGTATGAGATGATTCTGTGTTATTTAATGTATGAGATGATTCTATGTTATTTAATGTATGAGATGATTCTATGCGGTAACGATGTTTATTATATGACAGACTTGAAATATCCAAAGGTGCAGTTAAATTTCCATCAACCCGGATAATAACGGTGACGATTTGAATGATGCCTTTGTCTTGAAATTAACTTTATTCATCGAAGAAATTATTTCTGTCCTAACAAACTGTTCATATTTTTCTTTCTCTTTTCTGGATGGGACATGAAATATGTAATCACTGATCTGCATTTGCTAATAGACGACGCAAAGTTCTTGAGCGCACTGCCGATGGCAGAGACGTTGATCATGGGCGTGAGACAATCGCATTTGTTCGAAGTGATCCATCTTCCTCGACGATCATGAAGTCATGTACTGATGCTTCGAGTGCACTGCTGGAGTTCTCGTGAGAGAACAATGTGTGTGTCGTTGCTGTGAGCTATCATTCGAGTGAGCGGGAGGTGTTTGAATGGTTGTTAGTGACAAAGCAATGATGGATCTGTGGTACGTGGAGGATTATGTAATTTTAATAGGGAGATGATGGGAAATATTTTATGAGGTAAGCGTAATACAGGGGCTTGTTGACTAGGATGCCACCGTACCTCGATCAGGATCGGCGATAGCCATCTTGCACCCTTGGTAATTCTCCTGCCTGCTGTTTTGGAAAGTTCTAAACATTTTTGAGATCTCTAACTGTTGTTGATTAGTTCTTTTTAGCCCAAAGATAACTGCCATCAAATATTAGAGCCCTGCATTATATTTAAGGAAATTAAATAATAAAGAATCTGCATGTATGTATATATGTATGTTTATAGCACTCTGAAAAAAGCAACCGTACCTAGAGATATCAAATTCTGAATAATATAGTACGGCACTCGAATATGGAACTTGACCCGAATTTGGCCTGGAAGCCCGAATTTGGAATTTGCTTTATTATCTAGTTCACAGTTTGTAAAATTTTAACGAATTTTTTATTAACAAACTCAACGATTTTAAAGCAAGCAAGAGAAATACTGTACGGGATTTTTTCCCCCAGCGCGCGAGGCTGTGTATCGGAAATTCTAAAGATAGGCTCTTTTTAAATTACTTTGCGATACTGCTGTTGAATTGAATTTTAGGTTTAAGTGCAAAGGACAAGCTATTTAACAAAAAAAATTAAAGCACAAAGCATTAAAAAAAACGCTCCTTTGGGAGTAATATAAAATCTGAAAGCTTTCAGATTTTTAAAAAAAATTTTCCTGAATTCATTGGTGATCCTAAAATCTGCCGCTCAATGCTCTTGTATCAGCCCTGATCCCGATAAATCATAAATGCAGCTCGTAATCAAAAATGCATAAAATCAACAGCCTCTGTGACGACACGGATCGACGCCGCAATTCAAAATCCTGTGTCGATATTATAACGTATTGACGCTGTGCAGGGCCAATTTTATGCTATGCCTGTACGGTTCTGATTCTACACAGTGTAAATTCTGTGTTGTGTTAATCCTATGCAGAATTTCTATGCAATGCCGATCCTATGTAGTGTCAATCCTATCCAGTGTCGATCCTACATAGAATGAATTTTATGCAGTGTCGATCCAGTTTAGAGTGGATTCTATTGTTTGCAAGTACTATATATGCTAAGCAGCGTCGATCGTCTATGCAGTCCGTTACACTGTAGAGTTACGGCTGTAGAGTTAGTTATGCTAAAAACGCAATAAATATCTACTATTCAATAATGTAGAATTTGGATGTATCTATGTAAATTTTTAGCACTGTGGAAAATCGGCAGCACCTTGAGCCATATACTTAGTTCTCCAGCGAAACATAGGCATTTCGAAGCCCGAATTTTTATTTCGAATTCATTGTGTAGTTACTTCGTATTTTGTAGAAATTAAAAAAAATTATTTCAATGGATGACATCCCTGCAAGTAATATATCGCAGTTGCAGTGCCTGGTGTGAGTTTTATAAACTGTTTGTTTGGGTCAACATGGACATAAATTTTACCTAAACGCAAAACTTTTTTGTGATTGAGCATAACTTTGCATGGAAATATTACTGAAGCATTTAAATAGGCCTTCCCAGATGTTTGTGAACACAAGACAATCAGTTTTCGCTTGGTAATATCATTTACGAAATGAAATCTCATTCTGGAGGAACTGGAAGTATTCACTGCAATAGTGTGATTAAATAACAGGAAAGATGACATTGCAATAAAATTTATGCTTTGCAAAATAGCACTCAGTCATGAAAATTCAGTAAAACTCATGTCCATCTTTTGTCACACGAACCATGTTATACACTGCTGCCCACCGAAATTGCAACACCAAGAAAGACAAGAGATATCACAACAAAATTTATTAGTAGATAACATGTTGATCAAGTATCAAATGATTAAATCTATAGATTTCTGTGAAGTGTGGTTTCTTCCAGAATCAGTAGCCAGAGTAGCCGCCATTGTTGGAGATCACCACTGCCACACGCCTCGGCATTGATTCAAAGAGACTTTGGATGTGTTCTTGGGGTACAGCAGACCAAGCATCTTCCACACGTTGCCAAAGTTGATCTGGCGTGGGAGCTTGGGATATAATCTGGGTCAATCGTTCAGCAACCATGGACCGCATTTTTTCTATCGGCGAAAGATCCGGAGAGCGAGCCGGCCACGGAAGCCATTCAATCTGACGATTGACGAAGAACCCTTGGACAATGCGTGCCACGTTTGGTCGCGCATTATCCTGTTGAAATATGGCTTTGAACAAGCCCGGAAGTTAAGGAAGGACATCTGGCTCCAACACCTGGGAGATGTAGCGCTGGCTGTTTAAAGTATCGGCAGTGTGTACTAGAGGAGTGCGAGAGTGATATCCAATACCGCCCCATACCATAATACCCGGTGCAAGACCAGTGTGGCAGTGCATAACGCAGCTGTTCAGCATCTTCTCTCCACGGCGTTTCCAGACTCGAATCCGACTATCGTGGTCTTGCAGACAGAAGCGTGACTCGTCAGTAAAGACAATTTCATTCCATTCTGCCGTCCACGTCCTCCTTTCATCGCACCATTGTCGGCGGAGACGTCTGTGGTTTTGCGTCAAGGGTGACGAAGCAATGGACGTTTCGCGGACAGACCAATCTGCTGTAAGCAGCGTCGAATGGTACGCGCAGACAATGGATGATGCGTAACAGACTATGGTTCGCGATGTGATTGAGCGATCCGTTACTGCCATGCGCATAGTGTTCCTGCCATCACGTGAAGTTCTGCACTGAGGTAGATCGAACACGTCGGTCCGTCGTACTCTCGTGCATCCAACGGTCACATATCCGCATTACAGTTGTTTGATTTCGTCCAACACGACTACCGATTTCCCTGAAAGTTAATCCACACTCTCGGTAGGCCACTATCCTTCCTCTATCGAACTCAGATGGTTGATCAAACGATGATCGCTGTTTACTACGAGGCATAATTGATCGTTTTTTTTTTTGAAAAAAACACAATTGCCGAACTTGAAATCGTCGAAACCTCCAAGCCTTAAATAGCGCTTTGAAGGGGCGCCATAGACGCGCGTGATGTGCGTCTGCTTTGAAATTCTAATCATTTGCATATCTCACCTCCGTTAATGCATGGTGTAAATTTCATGTTATTTGCATGCTTCCTTCAGGGTGTTACATTTACGGAGGCCAGCAGTGTAGTTAACAGCATTGAGTGCAAATGGTATTTCGAGATTTGAACAGTTTGATTTGAACAGATTTGAATAATTTGTAACTAATACACATTCCGGAATTTCTGCAATTTTTCAAAGTTTTTATCATTCATTATAATACTCAATATACACCATGTATAGGCATTTACCTGAACGTTAATTTCACCCTGTAAACTTATTCTTCCAGCGATGTTTCGCATTCTGAGGCTTTTCATGTTATATTATACAAGAAATAACTGTAATTTACATCTCATTTACGGACTCATAAACTCGTAAATTCCTAAAGCCATAAATGACTTTAGGCTTAGAATTTCACAAAAATTATTTGCGTATATAACAAAATTCGTAATATTGCCCCTTTTCCAAGGACTGCACGTCCTGGGCAGTGCAATCCCTGGACAGAAAGTCATACACACAGCTAAAGAAATGCTAAATTAATAAATAAACACATGAATTTACAAACTTACAGGAAAATGGTTTTATTATACTGCTTACATCATTTCGATTACGGCCATAGTAAGGGGACAGTCTGTCGCAATGAATGATTTTAGGCTTAGTGTTATGGACTTGCGAATCCAAACTACGACGTCGTCCATCCTGTTTAGGACTGCGTAACGGCCGTCAGAGGGTAATTTAAGAAAAAGTCTTTTCCTCCGAATCAAATTCTACAACCACACCTTGTTGCCTACGTTTAGTCGGTGTCCTGTAGCTCTCGTGTCGTATCGAATTTTCATATCTCTCGTCGCCATGCTGACTTTGCCTCAAGCAAAATTCGTCCTTACTTGAAAGCGTTCCTGGACATCTTGAATGCACTCCTCAGGCGAAGAAGGCACATCCGAAGGGCGACCAAACAACAGATCGCAAGACAAAGGAAGGTCGTGACCGAAGAGAGCCTGAGTGGGGAGCAGCTGGTTGTTTCGTGAACAACACTGTGATAGGCCAGAAAGAAGTTAGGTAAATTTTAGTTTCAGGCCTCTTGGTTTCTAAAAACCATCCGTAAGATGTTATTAAGGAGGTTCGATTAAACCTCTCTACCATCTGGTTGTGGATGTAAAGGTATAGTTTGGATTTTATCTACGTAGAGTAGTTTACACAGCCGAGACAAAATTCCTTCTTTGATGGGAGTGTAAATGAAGAGGCACTCCAGACCTAGAAATCAAATGGTATACCATTACCTCTGTTACCGTGAGAGCTTCTTTATCAGAGAAAAGATACGTTTCAGGCCACTTTGTAAAGTAATAAATGACAAATGGGATATCCATCGGTCTTTTTCCGCACAGGCATCGCAAAACAGACGCCACGTTTGGACGTCAGCCCTTGCTTTACCCCACTAGAAGCGTTCTCGAAATCTATGCAAAGTCTTCATTATTCCAAAGTGGCCTCCTGTCGGGCTTCTATGTAGTTCTCTAATAATATCCGGTACCCGGCATGATGGAATCATCAACCACAATCGCAATGCCTTTCATCAGATTCGAAATTCTGGTTGAAGAAGCCGTTTCTGTGTTTGTTCGTTGTGTTTAATGTTCACAGTAGATTGAAGTGTAAGTACTGCTTATGAAATTGATAAGAGTTATATGCTTATTTTTATTGAAAGTTCCCGATTTCGGAAGTGTTCTTTTGATAGAATAAATTGTATCGACCTACACTGACTACCAATAAGTATTTGAACACCTATGCAAATGACGATATCTGCTGTCCTAAGGTACGTCACGGACTCCGGTATATATCGTGTAGGAAACAGCATCGGCTTTAGTCGCATGCAAGATGCCTCGCAGTTCGGAGCTCTCAGATTTCGAGAAAGGTATAATTATCGGGTATAACAAATGTGGCCGATCCTTAAGGGACATATCTAGCGATCTGAAGTACCCAAAATCGACACTGGCCTATGTGATTAAGAAGTGGAAGGTGAGCGGTTACTGTCGGAATGTGCCCCGAGTCGGCAGACCAAAGAAACTGAGATATAGAGACCGACGAGTGCTGTCCAGAGAAATTCGGAAGAACCGCACCCAACCGATCGCCCTCATCCGCGAGGAGTTTCAACAGGCATCCGGGAGTATTGTTTCAATGAATACCATCCGTAAGGAAGCACATCTGTTTGGTTTTCATGGCCGTGCTGCTGCCCATAAGCCTTTGATCACCAAGTCCAACCGCGCTGCTCGGTTAATGTGGTGCAAAGCACATCGAAATTGGACCGTAGATCAGTGGAAACGGGTTCTTTGGAGTGACGAATCAAGGTTCACCCTTTACCGTTCGGATGGCAGGGTCTGGGTCTGGCGTCTACCTGGAGAACGTCTCCTGCCAGAATGCATTGTGCCAACAGTCAAGTTCAGCGGAGGTGGAATTATGGTCTGGGAGTGTTTCTCCTGGTATGGGCTGGGACCCTTGGTCCCCATTCATGGTAAGCTCAACTCCGATGCCTACTGCACTATTTTGGATGACAATGTGCTTTCTACGTTGTGGCAGTTTTACGGGTTGGACCCCTGTTACTTTCAGAACGACAATGCCAGTTGTCATGTTTCGACGTTAACCAAGGCTTGGTATGGTGCCAATGGAGTTCATCGAATGGACTGGCCTGCCCAGAGTTCAGACCTGAATCCTATCGAGAACCTCTGCGACGAGTTGCATCGCCGAATTTTATTGATTTTGAATAAAGTTAGTTTTTCTTTTCTATCACAGGTGTGCAAATACTTATTGGTAGTCAGTGTATAATCGGAGCTGTGTGCATTCAATCTATTACTAACCCGTACGCACGCAACAATATATATATATATATATATATATATTATAAGGATTAGTAATTTCTGAAATAATAATGGAATTTAGAAACTAATCTGTTTGAAATTTATTCATTAAAACGCGAATGAAGACTATATGAACCGACAACATTATTTTACTTTTCTAACATTAAAAGAACAAAAAACTGCTGTTGCCACACATATTCAAATATATATATATATTTAATTTTCTCGGTAGAAAACACAAACGTGGGCCTTACATTCGGCCCCAGTCAAAATAAAATTTACACAGCCAGAATAAATTTTAGTTCGAAGCAGCTTCCTCCAACCGTCATCTTCTTCGCTGACTGGCGTATCTCGGTTGAAATGAGGACGAATATGTTGCACGTGGACAGCTTTTAAAAATTTGTTCCTTGGTGTCGTACTGTTAATCTCGTAGCACACGGCCCCGACTGACGAACAATTACAAAAGGTCCCTTGAATTTCGGACAGAGTTTGTGATATCCTTTTTTCGGCCAGTCGTATAATACCAAATCTCCTATCTTGAATGAATGAGATCTGCGATGGAGACCAATTCTCGTATATTCGCCAAATGTGTTTCATACTCATAATTTTCGGTCCGTCCCTGGTCAAGGATGAAAGGACAAGTTGATCTTCGCGCGGCGTGTCATCTATGAAGCTCTCAATGGGATGTTCAAGAGGAAAGCGTGGCTCATATCCTAAAAGCAAATAAAATGAGGATCTCCTGGTGGAATTTTGTCTCGTGGTATTAATGGCTAGTAATGCGTGTGGTAGTTATGTCAATAATTTTTCCCAAAGTTGACGTAATGATGCTATTGACCTGTTCTACGACGCTGTTGGCTTGTGATAATAACGCGTTGATTGTGTGCTTCCATATTTTTGCATAAACCGCTCTGTGTAACATGCGGTGAATACTGTTCTTCTGTCTGGCGATAGATAATAATAAAAAATAATCTAATCAATCTAAATACATACTGGGTGGCCTATATCGAATAATGGTGTTGTGGTACAGGACATCAGTTACTATATGCGTGGCGAAAGATACAGAAGACATTGCAACTACACAGTGTGTGGCGTGGTCAAACTGGAAAGGCATGTTAGTGTTTCCGGTTTTGGTCTGTGACAAGCAGATGATATGATCAGTGGCTATAACTTCCCTCTGAGTTGTTGGAATCGGCATCTCCTGCAATAAGTCGTAGGCATTAGCAGTTCGGCGATTGACAATTTGATATTTATGACAACTTCGGACATATATTTTACAATCTTTTCTCATATTTGGCCACCAATAGCGTTGTTGTAAATTGTGATGCGTTTGTTTGGCGTCCATATGTCCGATATCGTCATGACCAAGAGAAAAAAGTTTGTTCTCGCATTGCTTTTGGAATTACTACTACAGATTTCGATCCGCCTTGTGCGAGTAAAGATTGTCCTTTACTCGCACAAGGCTATTGTTATCGATATTATCTTTGCATTTGATCAACACTGTCTTTTTACTAGGATTTTCTTTTTTAAATAAACGAAAAATGTATTGACAAAAGCTGTAGAGACATTAGATTATTTAGAAGCAGGAGAGGTGAAAAATGAGCAACGCCTTCGCCGGGAATCGAACCACTGACATCTAGGTTACGCGTCGAGCGTGCTGGCCGCTACACCACGAAGGCATGCGAAGAAGGCGGGAGAAATACTTTATAAGTCATTCCGCTTCTGTTTTGAGTAAATTTCTAACTCATAGCTTGCAGTAAACATAAAAAAAACCGATGGTGTTGCAAAGAGTGAAAGACAATCAGTGATGATATTTTTCTGGTTTTAGCTGTAAAGTCGAATTGAGTTAAATCTACCAATACCATGCAAATTTGCGCTTATTTGCTAAATTCGAGACAACACATTCGTTTACATAATTGTCTGTGATAAGTTGAAACTTGTCACTGAGAAGATATGGGCGGAATTTTTCAGTGAGCGCCCAGTGTACAGCAGTACACGCTAGCTCATCGCTATGGTAGCGTGTTTCAGCATCTTTCAAAGTGTGTGATGCACATTCAGTGATGCCACGCACTTTCCATCCTGATCGTGAGATAAAACTGCACCCAGAGCAGAATAAGAAGCGTCAGTTTCTGTAGAATTTGGTAGTCCTTGTTTAAAATACGCAAGAATAGGAGCTGTAGTAATTATAGTTTTTAAGGCCTCGAATGCATGCTGTTGGTCATCTGTTGAAACAATGACGACATTCTTGGTATTTCCCAATTCTTTCAGGACCACTGTGAGTGGTTTAGCAATAACAGCATTATTACGAATGGACTTTCTGAATTCATTAGCAAATCCAAAGAAATTGCGGACTTCTTGAATTGATTTCAGAGTTGTGTAGCGTTCAACTGATGCTGTGCGGTTGCGATCGGAACTTTCCCCATATTGGGAAAAAATTCGACCTAAAAGAGTGATTTCTGATACCGCAAATTGCGATTTTTCTGGTGCCAGTCTGAATCCAACATTATGAGTTGCTTCGAAGATTTTGTAAAATACCTTCAAATGGTTACCGAAGTCATCATGTGAAGTTGAAATATTGTCGGTGTATGTGTTTAGACTGTGCGGTGCTACATGGTTATAAGCTAATTTAATCACTCTCATCATTGCAGGTGAGCAATTGGAAGGGAACTCTGGAAGGAAATATCGTCGATATTTAATAGGTTCCTAATGGCATTTGGAGGAATTCATAATGTCCGTCCGGAGTGAGAAAGCCAGTTTTGTAGGTGTCGACCTCTCCTTTGCGAATCGTATGAAATGTAGATTTAAATCCAATTTAAAACTGTAGCGCTTGTCTGGGGTGCGTTTAAAAGGACATCCTCCATTTCATCGATTGGTGCGGATCTGTGTTATAGAATTAATAATGCATGGAAAATCCATAACAACTCGTCTTGGAGTGTTTTTATGAAAAGGCTGCTCCACAATAAAAGGAGGCGCGGCGTAGGGTGAGTTGGAAGGTGAGTTGGAGGAAGACAGTCAGATTCCTTGTTTAACCACTTGCTAATTTGAGCATTCAAAAACTGGCGGTCAGACTCTGGAAGGAAATATCGTCGATATTTAATAGGTTTGTCATATTTTAATTCTATTTTGAATTCCTCATACGAAGATAGTTCAATATTATCATAAAGAGAATAAACGCGTCAACAAATATTGCAATTAAAGCATTAGGTTCAGTTCTTTACGCTTCAGATAGACCTGTAAATTTAGGCATGAGTTTTGTTTGAGATGAAAACAACATCATCTAATGACGGTAGTGACAGTTTGCTAGAAGTGGTACAGTTAATGCTGTGTTTCGATGCGTTAATACATATCTACAGGTTACCTGTAGATGGAGTAAAGATGCATAATGATCCGTTAGGTTCCTAAGTGTATCTAGCTGGGACTTGCTGCTGCCAATAAAATCCCAGAATAAGTGGAAACAAAAGCTGGGCGCAGATTGCAACTTTGGGTATTATGTGCTGTATGCTGCCAACATTAATGTTCAAAGAAATATAACCGATGTGATTTTATTTTGTAGTCGACAAATTGGAACTATCCACCAATCCACAGGTGGATAACTAACAACTGGAATGTAAGATTTTTTAATAACGGCGATATCTTCACAGATATCACATAGAATTTGCATTTGAATATCATTATTTTTAATAAAACCAGGTATGAATGCTTGCTATTTTGCATGAGTTCTAATACGATATATAGAATGATTATTTATTCGTATTTGTGGGCACAGATCTTTCAGTTGTCGATTTGCCATTCGTGTTGCGGAGTAAAACCTCAAAGTTAAAACTCAAGTTAGTGTTGCGTAGAGTATTATTAATAGAAACATTTGAGCCCTAGAAGGCGGAAGCAGGGTGTATCTTTGGCTGTTGGATTCTTGAAATTGCCGTGTGTATTTCTTGGTTCATCTATTGGTGAACCTAGTTGAGGAACTGGCATACTGAACGTAAAAGAAACGTAGCTTGCATAGCCATATCGCCAACAAGTAATATCTTGAACCTCACAATTTGAGATTATATTTATGACGCTTCTCCTCACGTGTATTAGAAGATCTTATTCGATTTTCGGGGACTCATGTTGCTTGTTCTCATGTTTGGTAGTTCGAATTGCATTGAAAAGCAGTTTCCCTGTCAGTTAATTCTTCGACAGTGATAGAATTCTGAGTAGCTAAGGCGATTTGCCATTTTTCTTCTGTAATGACACTAATGATCGTTGAAATGCGGCTAGACTGTGGAATAGCAAAAGTAGCTTTTCCCAGCAGGGCATCTTTAGGATAAATATAGTCAAGTAACATTTCGCAGTGCTGAAATTTTCGTTCATTTTGATGTATTAAAAATTCTTGCATTGTAATGTGCCTTTTAAACCTTGAGTTTTAAACCCAATTTTTTCCGGATACGTCGAGGCGAGAAATAGCATTAATTGATTTTAGTTTGTGTGACCAGAGAACTAACGCTGAAATTCTTTCAACATCCTTGAGCCATTCGAAGGCATTATCAATAGCATTTCCCTTAAAAATCTGAATTGGATTTGCCGTATCATTGGTGGATGTAATTTGGAGAGCACTTAAAGAACATATTTGTCGATCTCGTAACAATTTTTGTATCTCAATCAGTGTACTGAGCATCGCAATAATATTTGAATGTATTTGAGAAGGCAGAGGTGTGGGGTGAGAGCAATGGATGAAGACGATTACTTAAAATTTCTACTTATTTTGTTAGTGATTCAGTTTGCGTCAATAATTCTGTTTTATCAGGAAGTTTTTCTTTATTACTACTATCATTATTATTATTCTCATTATTATTTTGCGATTGCATACGAAGAGTAATTAATTCATCTAAAGTTGCATCTGCAGTTCTTTTGATGTCATCCTCCACAACGCGTGAAATTAAATCATTTTTCTTTATCTCCTTTGAGCAAACGTTTTCTGAAACTCTTCTTTATTTAACTACTCCACAGTCAAATGAAAAAACGGTTGCATCTCTAAAGAAATCGAAACAATACTTACGTCTGTTGACATTTTATTTGTTTCTTTGTTCACAAATGCTCTTGGCGAGAAAGATAATTTTGTTTGGTTAAGTTCTTAGCTTTGATGAACAAATGGCAACTCGGCGTGTTATTCTGAAGTTTTTGCGAAAGAATTTCAACTAATTTTCTTATTTATTTATTTAATTTAGATAACGTCTGGGCCATATAAGGGATTATTAAAGTCTGAAATAATAACGGAATTTAGAAATTAAGTTGTTTAGAATTTATTCATTAAAACGCAAGCGAAGATTATAAGAACCGACAACGTCATTTTATTTTTCTAACAACAAACGAACGACAAACTACTGCTGCCACGCATATTCAAACAAATATTATTAGCCCAAAGGGGCGTTAGACCCAATGGGCTGTTAGTCTCAAAACGGCATTTTACGTCATTTCACAGACTGCGTTGGTTCACTTTTCAAACTATTGCCACCAAATAGTATTGCCATGTATTATATTTAAAGGAACTAAACAATGAAGAATCTGTATGAATGCAGAAATGTTTCTCTCATTGTGAAAAACCGACGGTACCTAGAGCCATCAAATTTTCAATAACATAGTCCTCCAACCGAACATGGGTACTTGGAAGCCCGAATTTGTTTTATTATCTATTTCAAATTTTGTAAAACTTTAACGAATTTTTGATTAACGAAAACTATGCGGGGAAAAAAAACATTTTTATCTCCAGCGCGAGAGACTGTGTCGGAAATTCTAAAGATACGCTGTTTTGCTGTTTGTAAATGTTTTGTGATATTGCTGTTGAATTGAATTTTATGTGGTTTGAGTGCGAAGAGCATGATATTTAATAAATAAAGGTAACACACAAATGCTAAAAAAAAGCAAAATCTTACATTTTAGATTAATTATCAGTAAGATAGAAAGAACAAACAGACAGCAGTGCAGCTAGGCCAAAGCTTTGAAAGCAATTTCGTTATGTTCAGGATGAAATCCTAATTCAGCCTGAGTTAGTTTTGGTTCTCAATGAATTCTGATTGGATTGTGATAGTTAATACTTCTGTAAAATTATTATTGGCTGCTTGAGGTTTAGTTCCATTTACATCACCAGAATTATGTAAGAGTCATATGACATGGATTAATCTAGAGATGACGCAGTGCAGAGAGGGGTTACTATTTTTAGAACTGAGAAGGGGAATTTACGTTGCTAATTTAATCCTTTACATGTATATATAT
>KK116776.1:25129-52493 GCA_000611955.2 Stegodyphus mimosarum
AAAAAAAAAAAAAACATAATTTTTTTTTCCTTTCTTACTGGTTTTATACTTTACTTTGCGAATTGCGCACTAGAAATGCGCGCTGTGATCAGAATTCCAGTTCATTTGCCTTAAAATTTTGATCATTTGCATGTTCGATCAAGATGTTTTTGCATACCAAATTTCGTCACGATCGCAAAAGTCCTTCTTGGTGCTTCGATTTTTTTTTGCAAAAAAGTGTATATATATGTGTGTATTATGTATATATATACGTCGACGTTCTTCCTGTCATTCTTATCGCCTTATATTATTTTATCACTGGCTTCTCTCTCGTCATTTGCACAACTGCAGCTGAAAAAGGTTTTGCATTTAAATCTTCGAAAATAGTCCTGGAAATTTTTGAATATTACGCTGATTCTTGTTGCTTTTAACACTTCCAATAAGGTGTAAGATGTTTAATTTTCTTTTGAAATTAAATCTGGTTTTTGATTAAAAAAGGGATTTAAAATAAAATATACACTCACGTTTGTGAAAATTGCAACACCAAGAAGGAATCGTCATAATTGAATGCAATTTAATACACAGTTGAGTGGTAGTGGTACAAATAAATGATTAAATGTTCAAAGCAAACAAACAAGAACAAGAGATCAGAATCAGTATTTTGTGTGGCCACCACGCGCCGCAATAAGTGCTGCTACACGACGTGGCATGGAGTCAAACAAAGTTTGAATGTCTGACTGAGGAAGAGCATTCCATATCGTTTGTACGCGTACCCAAAGTTCGTCTGCAGACGCAACAGGACGAGGATCACGAGCAAGACGCCGACCAATGACATCCCACACATGTTCAATTGGCGACATATCCGGGGAACACGCAGGCCAATCAAGAAGCTGTACCTGCTGCGCTGCAAAGAAGGATTTAACAATCCGAGCAGTATGAGGGCGGGCATTGTCCTGTTGAAATACAGCGCCTGGCAAGCTTTGAAGGAAGGGAACAGCTTCGGGCTGTAGAACTTCACGGATATACCGGTTGCTGTTCAGATTGCCCACAATTCGTAGCAATTGAGATCGTCTATGATATGCTATGGCGCCCCAGACCATAACTCCGGGTGTTCGTCCACTGTGGCGTTCGATAATGCACTCCGGAAGGTGGCGTTCACCGGCATAGCGTCTGACACGAATGCGGCCATCATGGTACCACAAATTAAAGCGGGATTCGTCAGAAAACACGACATGCTGCCAATCAGCACGCCAGTCTCTATGCTGATTGGCCCATTGTAGCCGCAGGCGGCGATGGTCGTGCGTTAGGGGGATCCTGTATAAAGGAGTCCGTGCGCGCAGTCCACACTGCAGCAGACGTCTACGAATTGATGAAGCACACAATGAAACACCTGTAGCTATTGACCACAGTGCTGCCAATTGTCTAGAGGAAGCTGTACGGTCCGTCCGCGCCATGCGGACCAGGTGTCTATCATCGCGAGCTGACGTCACATTTCGGGGTCCACTCCCGGATTTCCGAGTTGTCCGACACTCGTCCGTCCACTGCTTCCAAACGCGCATCACTGTGCTGCTGTTACGCTGCACACGAGAGGCTACTGCACGATACGACAATCCAGCTTCACGAAGGCCGATGATTCTCCCTCGTTCAAACTCTGTAAGTTGTTCAAATCTCGCTTTCTTTCGTCGACGAGGCATAAGTACAGATTGAGTTAACGTTTACCACTAGCAGATAACCACCGATAACCATACACGCCTCGCTACAGCCGTCTATTTATTCGGATCCATCAGCCGTTCAGAGGGCGCTGCTCAGCATACGCATGCGCTACGGATTTGCAATTCTAATCATTTGCATATCATGCGCTACTTTGCATTTCCTGAAAATTTCAGCTCACTCGCGTAAGTCCTTCATGGTGTTGCAATTTTCACAATCGTGAGTGTACTTAAAATAAAGTTTATTTTAAAGAGATTTAAAATAAACCAACGCAGTTTTTCATTTTTATTATCATGAATTACCAGTTACCAGGAGGAATTTTATGGGCTTGGGCTGACTATAAGTCAGAAAAGTGAGTATTAGTAACAACAACAATGTTACTATGGCCTAAATGTAACTTAAAATCACCCAATTACACTTAGGCTGCAATTTAAAATTCAGAGCTCAGTGTTGCAGGGCTGGAAGAATGATGCTGTTCTTGACCTTCTAATGCAAAATCGAAACAACTTTCTGTGCTTCAGTACGGCCAACGGTCAGTTATTTCAACATTCTTTCCTCGCGTTGACATTGAAGGACTTCTTACGGAACAATAAACAACTTAGTTTGTAATACGCGTCATGCAGATTAATAACTCCGAAAAGATTGTCTGCTGATAATAGATCAACTTGTTTAACTATAAAATAATCCTCAACAGAACGTAAAATTTGAAAGTCTCCAGTATAAATCATAAAACAAATTTTTAGTGAATACTTTTATCGAGCTTCATTAACAATTTTACTTTTTAAAATTAAAAAAAGTTTAAGAGAAAATGTGAAAAGTTATACCTATGAATTACTTCAATTTTTAAAACAAAGCATTCAGAAAAATACAGAACTCTCCAGTGCGGTGAGAATTGACAACTTATTATTTTTTCATAGTTTAAATTAAATTCAAAGTAAAATTAAATGAAAATAAATAATATGACGCTTTTAATGAGCACAAATATTGAAGTTAGAAATGAATTTAAGACCGTTAATAAAGGAATAACAAATATTTAACTAACTGTCTGCCATAAACGGCAATACTCGCGAAAAGTATATAATTCGCTTTTCCGAAAATCCGAAACCATTTTGACTATTTTTTTGCATGACCTCCGCATATACGGACAGAATATAGGATTCTTTATTCCAAAACGGATTGTAAAATGGATTCAGAATTGATTTTTTTCGTGACGTCTGTACGTATACATATCTCAACTCTCGTAACTCAAAAACGATTAACCGTAGAACGTTGACATTTTGTATACAGGACTGCTATACCATCTAGTCTTGCAGCACTTTTTTACTGCAGTCAGCAATACCAAAAGTATATTTAATATATAAGCTGGTAAGGAAGGTAAGTGTGTGTGTGTGTATATATATATATATATATATATATATATATATATATATATACAGACAAATACCCCCGTCTCCCTTACCCAGCCTTTATTTTCGGAATCATTCGTCAAGAAATGTTTTAAATGATAAAATGATTCATGTTTTGGTGATCTCAAATTTAAAAAAAAAGATTCAAATTCGACAAATAAGGAAATTTAAGTTTTAATGCGGTCTTCTAGTTGTGTAACTTATATTTGGGAATGTTTTGCACTCATTGTGAAAACATAAAATTAGAGAAAGTTTGACTGCCGTATATATAAGTTATATAACCAAAATTGACGGGATATTTAGGTTTCAAATTTTAAATTTTTGACGTCATTTTCGACTTGCCTTGAGGGCCTGGTTAATTAAATTAGAAAAATTAAAGAAAATATGTTTAAATGAAGTGCAGAAAAAATGTGCATAACTTAAGGAAGGAAGTGATGGGGTCCACATCGGCATTTTAAAGAATTATTTTATGAAACTGGCGACGATGAAAGTTAAAAATCTTAAAGATGCAAGATGTCAGCTGCATTCTTACACATGTATGTGTTTGAAGTTAAAGCCAAAAAAATATTAAATTACTGTGTTCGTGTGAAAGTAGATGTGGACCCACATTAATTTAGTGTGCAAATAGATCAGAATCTAAGTTTAAAACTCTGTATTCTATTTCTGGAAACAAGTGCCAGTGTAATATTTAAAGTGGTTAAGAAAAAGTGAAAATTTATTGCATGTAAACTTTTTACAAAAAAGAATGCAATTATGATGATAAGAATGAAGAAAAATAAAGTTCTTTTAGCAATTTTTTTGTTGCTTGAAATAAATTTCAGAAGGACGTTAAACTTCTTATAAAATGTTTACCTCTTGTCTTGAAAGGTTTTTATTAATTCTTAAAAATTTTTACATTTTCCCTTATTTTTTAAAAAATTTTGTTAGTGGGTAAGCGTTTTTGCATTTTTCCTTAAAATGGTTTTTATTTAAGAAATTAAAAGCTTTCAATTTATTTTTTTCCTCTTAAAATTCTTTGATTGGAGTTAGCAATTGATCCAGAAACAAGGTTCAGCTGATATAGGCAACTCCTTGAAAAGACCAATAAGGATTATCAACTTCCATCTGTATTATAATTTCTACCAAATTGGTTCAAGTTATTTATTTATTCTCTTCCAGAATTAATGTGCTGTTTCATGAATGTTTTGTTTTTCATACGTACTGTGGCAGGCTATTAGTTCGTTGGTATCTTTTTAAATTATATCTCCAGATAAATCCTGTTACGTAAGTAGCAGGAACAAATTAACTTATTATGAAAATTCACCACATACATCAAAATAAATAGTTGAGAATAACTTTAGGAGAGCTCAAATGTTAACCAGTTGCTCTTTAACGCACGAGAAACAGTGTCAATTTCCAGAATGAGTTAATTCTCTTTACACTGTTAAGTCTCACAGTTGATTAACAGCTGACTCATCGTGGCTCGGAGCCGCATCCTTCTAGAACCTTCGACAAAAAAAATCGGTCTTAGAACTTCGAGAACAATGCCAAAACACTATCAAGATGGCAAAAATTGTGGCTATAGCCAATGATTATACATTTGCCCTTTATCCTTATTCTTTGAAACGGGTCTGGTTAATATCAAGAATTTAGGTGTGAAAATAGTTTTCGTTTAATGAACATTTTCATAGGGTATTCATTCTCTTCGAATATTGCAGACAGCTTTTAACCCTTGTTTTTCGAAGTCAATTTTCAGTTGGTTTAGCTTCATGCTCCACTTTTCAGATTTTTGCTCCTATTGGCATGCTAATTTCAGAACCGTTTCTGTTTCTTTCCTGAATCAAGACTGTAGCTATGCATAACGTCAAAATTTAAAATAATTTAATGACGTAAAATTTAAAATACAGAATATTAGATATTCGTCTTATGATTTGACTATTTAACAGTGTTTAGTTATGTCACATTTGAATTTTGAGAAATGATCTGAATTTAAATGGCAGTCATGTATAATGCCAGATTTGAAAAAAGGGATATGACATATTTTTCATTATTTAATGCAGGTTTAACTGATACTAAGGATTTGTCTTTGAAAAATAGTCTTATTTTGAAATACGATTCTGTTTATTATTTAAATCCATTTTGCAATCATATAGAATTTCAATTTTTTTTCCTGTATTATTGAGTAGGAAGAACCTGCATGTATTTTCCTCTCATTATGGAGGCACCTAGAAACACCCGATTTTGAACACGTGTAATCCTTCATCCGAACAAGGGCACTTCCTAGCCCGAATTTTGGATTTCGAATTTGCTTTTTTATTTATTTCATATTTTGCGCAAATTTTAATAATATTTTGATTAACGAACTCAGCTATTAAAACCATGTGTGACCACTGCTGGAAATAAAATACTTTTATCTTCCACGCGTTATTGTGCTGCCATTTGGCAAAGTTTAAGACAATGGTCTCAGACTCGTATTTACATGCGAGTCGAATACACGACCTGAAATCAGCTGATGGGCCAATTTTTTTTCTTTTTGCCAAAAAGAACATTTTTAACTAAATCTTAATTTTATTTACTCAGTGCTCATAAAGACATACATAAACGATAATAATAATGATGCGAAGGAAAAAATTCCAAATGATATTAATTTTCTGACTGAAAGGATAGAATCGGTTAGAAATTTCTTTTGGTTAGGCCTCGTAATTCAAACGCATTGAAAACTAGATATTAAATTTTCCCATTGAAACTTATTCCAAATGATTCTAACATGTTGAATGAACCATTAAATTCCTTGTTTTAAACTTAAACTAAAAATAAACAAATCACAGAAACTTTACAAATGAGACAAACTTACGAATAAATAATGACAACCTATTTTCTGTCTTTTAGTTATTAAATGTTTCGCTGATGCATGCAGAAAAATACATATGCTTGTACGCAAATAATTATAAATTCGTTACAACGCTTTCAGCTACAACGCCTCATGACATTTCGATTCCGATAAAGTTTGTAACCTTTGAGAAAAGTGATTAGAAACCATCTTTGTCATGAATTATAAATGATCATTGATCAGTCGAGTTCTTTCTTTTTAGGCTTACTAATTGTTAATTGCAGAAAAAAACTGTTCACGTATTGTAAGATTATTATTTTAAACAAACCAGTTATTATGATTTGGATCTGTACTTCTCTTTTCCATCTCCTCAACGAAATGCAACTACGACAGCCTGTATTTAGATTGAAGTTTTTTGAATCTAAAGTTACGGTGTGTTTCTGGACGCGTGTGACGCTTCGTGTTAATTTCCTCTGCCTCTGACAATTGCAATTGTTGGGTTTTGTGTCATATCGCTGCTGACAATTTGATTTCGACGCTCCGGTAGAAATACTGAGCCAGTTTCATATAATATTAAACTGGGTATACTTAACTAGTGTTCCATGTTTAAGTTGAATTTGACAGTTCTTTGAGTAGCGTAACCACGAGCTGTGGCTGATAAAGAAACTGCGCTTATGTTCTTAATTCTATTTGAATAAAAATGTTTTTAAAACTTGACGACTTGCAGTTACTTACTACTTAAAAGCCGCTTTAAGTGTGTTGGGGTTATTCCACTAATTACCAGTTTCAGATCAAGTAAAACCCCAAAAATAAACGTCTATTCAAATAAAGCAATGATCTTATTTCACAAATTTGTAACTGAAAATATTTATCTTTTTATGAATATGCAAAAAAGGTTAACCAAATCTTTGAAATAATATTTATATCACAGTTTAAATTAGTTCCTCTTGTAGATTTTCTGGGGCGTTACTCATGTTCATTTGTAATAGTAAAGAAAACAATGTAAAACTGGACTCCAAATCATTAATATCTTAAACGTTTCTTCAAATTCTTGCCATAATAAATAATGTCATAATAATTCTTGTATTCACGGGCCGCATAAAACTGATTCGGGGACCCCCAGTTTGAGACCAGGGACGTAAGACAATTAAATTTCAAATTTAAGTTCAATTTTAAATTTTTGATATGCTTCATAACCTTTAAAATTTTTTTTAAAGTCAAACCTTTCTTCGAAGATCCCCCACCAGCGGCCGAGTGTAAATTCCCTAAATACTGGTAGTTCGGTCCGGGATTCGAATCCCGGCGGGCTGACATGGGCGTTTTCATGGTTTTAACGTATGTAACGTGTATACGAGCCAGTTTCCCTTAGAAAATCTTCCCCGAAGGCATCCCTCTCCTTAGGCAGATAACTTTCGAGTGCTTTGCCACAATTAAATAAACCTAACCAAACTTTGTTCGAGGGTTTTAGTATAATCTGAAGCCTTCAGGTGTAACTGTATCCGTGTGCATAGATCACTGGATCCGTGCTAACAAATTCGTACCGAAATTCTTAAGTATTCATTATGTTTAATTTCGTGTAGTTTATCCAAATAATGATATATTATTTATTAAAGTAATTATTATTTATTCAAATAATGTTCATTGCCATAGAAACAATATCTGTTTGCTGTTTTATTTAAAACACATAAGACACTACAAGAAATATACGAGAATAAATTATATTTTAATATAATTTAATGTAACAATGGCAGAAGAAACAATTCAAAATAACTTGTGAAAACAATTTGAGACCCTTTTGCAAATTGTTTATATATACAAACATTAAGTTCTTACCAGAAAAACATTGAAAAAATTCCTTCATTTATATAATTAAATATTTTTTATTTGTCCAAATAAAGATTGTTTAGTCGAATCATTATTCCATTCTTATTTATTCCAGTGATCATTTTTATTTAAAATATAAAAATACTTTATATTTTTTTAAGTAATCGTTATTTATTAAACTAATTATTCGATTTTGATTTATTCAAATAATGACTATTCATTCGAATAATTATTCACTTTTCATTTATTCAAATAATGCGTTTTATTTATTCAAAAGTATTATCGAGAAAATAATGTCGATTTGTCACTTTATTCGAAACTAAAGCGACACTGCAAATAATGTATGAAAAATCGCATTTTGAACAAAAATTATAAAATGATGTAACTAACAAATGTATAAGTAATAACTCGAAATAATTTGTCATGCACTTTATCTGGAAAAAAAAAAAGTGTTCAACAATTTCGCGATTATGGTCCGTACTGCAAAAGTAATGATCATGATGTTCATTCGCAGGCTATTATTGATTTACCAATTCGTACGCAATTGCCCATTAACGCAACTATCAGCGTCAGTGGCTCAGACTGGAGATTGCCAATGCCAACCATTATTCTGTCGCTGGGATTCGATCGCATCATCCAGACCGCAAAGAGAGAAATCGCAAAGCTGTCAAAACTTCGGATGTCACAATCACGTGGAGATTTTCTCACGGTTTAGTATGCCGATAGCGTTCAACGAGTGACTTGAAGAATGATAGCGCTCACTGAAAGAGGATTTCGAGCGCTATTTCGGCTAAAATCAATATTCGAGAAGGCTGGAGATGACATGAAAATCTATAAGTTTAGGAACGGCGTTTGCGTCAAGCTGGGCGAAAAAGCTTCGGTCTTGATCTGTATTTGATCGCTTAAGTCAGAGAAGCATCTTTACAAAAACTTCAGAATTTCTAAAATTGTAAAATTAGAAAAGTTTCTGCAAGAATTACGAAAAATTCGCTTCAAAATACATAGCCTTTAAAAAGTGATAGTTTTCGTGTGATCACGAGAAGTTCGTTATAGTTGTAGCTCTATGTAAATTAAAGAATCTGATGTGGACACCACGTGACTTCCTTGTACGAAATATTATATTCTACGCATTTTTTGCTGCTTTTCATTTAAATTTGTTTCCACGAATTTCCTTAGAGGTAGATTTCTCATTCAATTAATTCAGTTCTCACTTCGCGGTAACGCAAAAATGCATGAAACATCAAAATATCTTCATTAAAAATTGAAAAATATAGGAAAAAATAAAACACCAAATACAGTTAAAACGATCAAAAAAAATTTGCAACTAAATTTAAAGTTTCTACGCAAAAACAAGCAATTCGGCTAGCGGGCAACAGGGCAGATTTTCGGTGTACAAAAAAAACCTTACCGGAAGGTAAGAATAACATAATTCAATCATTTTAAAGTAAAAAATGCACAATTTACCAACATATAAGAATGCAAAAAACAGAGCTCACCGAGCCGAGTAACAGAGTGGATATATATATATATCTACTTAAGTACCAAATATGCTACCAAATATACTATATATTAACTTAAATCATCTAAAGTTAAAAGTAAATTGAAGTCAAAGCAAGGCAATTCCTGAACAATATTAATAATTGCATCCTTGTAAAAGGGTTAAACATAAAATCAAAACATTTCAAAATAAAACTGATCATAATCAAGTTAAGAAGTAGTTTAAAAAGCAGTTTAAAAAAGTGAGAGAGATTCTCTTAAATCTCCATAATATACTACAATTTGTAAATTAGAGTAACAGTTTCCACAAAAATTGAGAAATTAGTCAACTTTACTAAAGTTTTACAGACTCGAAAACAAAAAATGTGGAAAAATCTGTAAAAGTTGTGAGACTCTGCACACTGTAATAGTGTGCAAATTAAGGAATGGCAGTTCCATTCAAAATTATGAAAAAGTGGTTAAGTGTTGTCAGAATACATGAGGGTCTTTAAATTAAAGAGCGGCAGTTTCCGAAAAAATGAGAAATTCTTTAAAATTTCCAGACTATATAAAAGAACGAGAAATTTCCAGACTATGTAAAAGAATGAAAGTTCCCCTAAAATTACGAGGCTATATTAATTAAATTCCACTCAGTTCCAACTCATTCCATTCAAACAAATTCATTACGGTTCCTAGGCTATATTAAAGTTAAACAGTTTTGAAGTGATAGTTTCTGTAAATCAAAGCGTCAGTTTTCATAAAAATGATGAAACATCCGTAAAAAGAAAGGCAGTTTTAATAAATTCGGAGAAATTCTTTAAAGTTTCCAAACCAAATTAAAGACTGTTAGTTTTAAACGCATAGTTTTTGTAGGGAGAAAAAAAAGTGTCAGTTTTCGTAAAAATTGAGAAAGATTTCTGAAATAAACAGATTATATTATAGTGTTTAAATTAAAGAGTGACAGTTTCTCTAAAATTATGAGATTACATTATTGCTGGTAAATTAATCAGTGTCAGGTTTCGTAAAAATTATAAGAAATTTCTTACATTTAGAATCATTAGAAATTCCTTAAACATTATGAAAAATTCCTTAAAATTTCCGGATTATACTATAGTTTGTAAATTAAACAGTGGCAAGTTTTATAAAAATTATGAAAAATCTGTAAAAGCTGCCAGACTATGTCATAGTTTGTAAATTAAAAAAGGCCAGCTCAAGCAAAAATTAGAAAAAAAATCGTTGAAGTTTTCTGACTAAACTATAGTTTGTAAGTTAATGAGGGACACTTAGGTGCCCCAGTACTGCAGTGCCAGAAGGCCTCAACTTTCCGAAGTATTTAAAAGTTATAAAATATTATGCAGAGTGCTTTACAGGGTGAATCAAAACTTTTAGTTGAATGACTTTTCAACGGGTGGAGCTAGTAAAGTGAAGTTGTGCACCTATGCGCAGGGATTTAGAGAAAACGTATTTGCTGACTGTTAGATCCGAATAATATTTAGTTTTCTCCAAATTGTACCGATATTAAATCGAAGAGGGTGTTTTTTTAGTTAAAACGTTTTATCTTTGTGACTAGAGATATCTGCTGAAGCACTCAAGAAGTGATCTATTGTCTTTAAAACCGTCTTCAAGCATGTCCATCGACCGAAAACTATAGAAGAGTTGAAAACAGGATAACAAGTGTGATGAGTTACACTACTGTAACAGACCAGCTCAAGCAAGTTATTGCGAATTTCGAGCAGAGTCTTCGTTTCGTTGTCTCCTCAGATTGCGAAAATTTTGAGAAACTCAATATTTCAGTTCCCTTTATTATTATGTGTGAATCCTGAAAATTTGAAACAAATTTTTTTCCTGTTCAGAAGTTATTCAATGTCTTATCTCTCTATACCATGTGAAGTACCCTGTATATTTTTCAATGATTTTTGGTTTTAAAAACAAGCATGAATAAAAAGTTAATGTTGTAGTATAACAATTTGTGCCTTGTTTTATAACCACCCTAAGCGTCTTTGAGTTTAGTGAGATATATATGCACATTAAAAAAATCTGAAAGGTTTCAGACTTTAATGGTCGCCCAAAAGGTTTGTTAAGGTTTTTCTACGCCCTCGCTAAGCTCGCAGTCTACCAGTCTGCTGTTGCACTTATTACTGCCAACTCACTTCTTTTTGTCGTTTTGGCTTTATTATTAAGCATCATTTTCTTCTCACTTATGCCATACACAATTCACCAAAATTTGCAAAAATTTTAAACGCAACATAACGGCATATGTTTAGAATTTCCGATACAGTGTTAAGTGTTGGCATAACATTTTTATATTTTTTTCAGTCTCTTTTCTGATCATCCTATCAATATTCAGTTTTCTTAGTAAAATGGCTTGCAAGATTCTTATACTGTTTTTTTATCCTTAATGTTTTGTTTGTTAAATTTACTAATTAAGTATAACGTTCTTCGCATTTACATAAAATTCAGTTCAAAAGCAAATCACAAAATATTAAAAAACAGAATATCTTTAGAATATCTGATAGATAGTCTTTCACGCTGGGGATAAAATGTTTTATTCCTACAGCACTGCCCCTGGTTCCTTTAAAATCGTTGAGCTTGTTAATAAAAAATTTATTAAAGGTTTACAAAATACGAAATGTGAAATTCGAAATTCAAAATTCGGGCTTCCAGATGACTACGTTATTCAAAATTAGATGGCTCTAGGTCCATCATTTTTTCACAGTGCGAGGAACATAGCATACAGGATACATGCATACTTCATTGGGATACATGCATACTTCATTATTTAATTTCTTTAAAAATAATGCAGGGGGTATTTTTAATATATTATAAATATATTATAAATATTTGGTAGGAACAATTTGAAAACTGATTCGCTGTTTATAGTGGGCGACGCAAAATCTCTTTTCGAGACTAATAGCCCACATGGGTCAATGCTCTTTGGGCTGAAAAAAAAGTTAGATTGTAATAATTTCTTTTTTATTGGAATTATTATCCGAAGCAAATATAAAAATTGCATCAATTCTTAGATAACATAACTGCATAAAGTTCAATTCTTGAATGATGATGAGAGTTAAAAAGAAACATGTGAGTATTCATGAAAAGATAACAATAAAAAAATACGTCAACAACTGTTGTTTACTACCCCTGGCTGTATTTGTATTGGTCCCTTACAAGACAAATTTTATAGAATTTGCGTATAGCTCTATAATAATACCTACAGAACTGTACAGGTTTTTTTCTCGAGAAATGCGTCTCTACAAAATTCTATAGAAATTTCATAAAGCTTTCACAGAACAGAACTCTATAAAAATGTTGCTCTGCGAAATTCTATAAAGCTTTTTATATTTATTTCCTGTCTGAAATCTAAAGGAGATATTTCTGTTGTTCTGATTTCTGTTCTGTTTCTGTTTCTGTCTGCGAGATATTTGTGTTGGTTACACTTTGTCATTCAAACGTACTAAAAACTGAATATTAATTTTTTCTTCTAAAATTTATTTTAAATAATTTTAATATTATGAATGAATCTCTAAACAATTTGATTTTAACTTAAACTAAAATTAAAAATATTATGAAAACTTTCCAAATGGGACAAAATGTGAGAAATAATGGTAATTTATTATCTTTCTTTAATTTATTCTTTGACGCATACAGAAAAAAAAAATACCGTATATTCCGGCGCAGAACGCGCTCTTTTAATGCAAGAAATGAGATCGAAATTTACAGGTGGATGTACGCCGGATACAAAAGTGATAGTTTTAAAGGTAAGGAAAAGAGGAGCATACAAAAATTTGGTTTCTGCATGTGCCTAAATGCTGTTACTGGCGATTCTTGAGATTATCTAGGACCCAGCGAGTACTATGTTTGTTTCATTTGGCAGGAGCCATATTTACTACTAAACCAACACTAGATTAATTGTATTTCAGCTAAAGCAAACACGATTTACTAAAGCCTTCGGTATTCACTTCAAAATCACGGTTTCAAATGACTACAGAAAGAGAAAATATCCGACTCCTAAATTCTATGAATTTATTAGGATCGGAAGTGCATCCGTATCCCAAATTATTTCCCCTTTCTCTGGAAATCCTAGAATTTCATTCTTGTGCACACCTGCATTGAATACAGATCATCCTCTTTTTGCAGAATTATTTACACTCTCAAGCATTCCCCCCCACAAATTGTTTCCCTTATCGTTCGTCAATTTGGTATACCATTGTTCGAAAGCTTGAAAAATATCTTCCACTAAAAAGATAACAGTGTTAACTTCAAAAGATAACAGCATCGCATATGTATCTTTCAGGTTTCCACAGATCACTAATATATATATATTAACTACGTTACTACTTACTATAATATTAACTACAGCTTTTAGCTAAAATATCTGAAAAAAAAAACTGCCTTTATCACGACAGTCTGGTTCTACCTTTTTTTTGGGGGGGGTAGAGTTTTACATGTTCGGGTATCAGCCAAAGCGTCTAAACTCTAGGCAGACGTTAAGCGACTTATCTAAGTAATAGTACTAATCTAAAGTAGCAACTCAAACAGGGAGGGATTTAAAAGATCCTTTATTTAAAACTAAGATGAACAGAAGGCACTCTTGGTGCTTACAGCTCGACCAACATTTATGGCGAAAAACTTAAAATTAGTATGTCAAATGTAAAGTTTAAATTTAAATAAACTAATAGCCAAAGGCTACACAGAGCAGGTAACGCGAAGTTGGCTCAGAAATTCACCGGCGTGGATTTCATCTACCGTCAATTATAATGCAAGGCCGAAGGCTATAACTCTTTCTAAAAGGTCAAACGAATATATATATGTAATAAAATAAATTCCTGTGCGTATTAGAATTCAGCGCCATGTGGTTGGCAAGCGCAACCACGAGGGCAAGAACACACTCTGCTTTACAATCTCAAAAACCTAACCTTAAATACATGCGAAGTAAATTTGCATTCTGGAGGCGAAAACGGAAAGGGTGACGTGACAGTACAGATCCAAAACATAAAACAGCTGGTTAATAAAATTAAAGGAACTTCACATACTTATTAATTTTCAGCTGGGGAAAAAAACTTTTCACGTACAAATGTATTCACAAACAACGCGATTATTCTTACAGCAAAAATATAATTACTGTAACCAGAGGAATGTATAAAAAGTAAAATTTAATATTTTATATAGACTTAATTTTTTTTAAATTTAAGAACACCAAAACCGTTATTGAAAGCATTTTTGCATGTCTACCATCAGCGATTACGGAAACAAAACCCGCAATCACTTTTATGGGCACAGTGTGTAATATGTATAGAATATAATAGAATTCTACTGAAAATATCAGATGCAGTTTACAGAAAATTGGACCATCATTCTAAAGTATTCTAAACAAGTTTCCTTGATTTAGTTTTCTACAAAATTCCGACAGAAGATTTTGAATATTCAAAAGTATTGCAAAATCAACAAAATTTTTCTTTCAGATTAAAAACAATAAATTAAGTTTTTATTTTTTAATAGAAATTTTTAACTTAAGTTTTGAAATTATCTGTGACATGTTTGGGGAGAAGCACTTGTACTGTTAAGGATAATGATGAATAAAATTTAGACATTGTCGAAGAATGACTTCAAAAAATTCGAGCAAATTGTTTTCTAGCACTTGGAAAAACACTCATTTCCTGAAAAGTGTCATAATAATAATTTTAGTAAAATGCCTTTGTATATTATAAAATGTCTTTCTAATAATTCACTAAATGTCTGACTAATAATTCTTGCAAAACATCTCGTTTAACGGAAAAAAAAAGTCTTTTATAATTCTCGCAAAATTTCTTATTTATCACAAAATGTGTTATTAATAATTCTCGTGAAATCAATATTTATTATAAAGTGGCTCATTAATAATTCCTCTCAAAGTTTGTTGACAAAATGTGTTACGAATTACAGAATCACTTATTCTTCTCAAAGTTTCTTAATAATTATAGTAAAATCCCTTTATTTATCATAAACACATATTTCTACTAATTTTTGCAAAATGTTCATTGTATCAAAGGATTGTAAGATCTTCCAAAACCTATATTTATTACACAATGTTTGACTAATAATTCTTGAAGAATTTCTTCTTTGTCCAAAAAAATGTCTTACTGAGCATTCTTTCAAAATCTTTTTATTCATCACAAAATGCGTTATTAATAATGCTTACAAAATAATTAGTTTATCACAAAATATCTTATTAATAGTTCTCCTAAAATCTTTTATAATTGCAAACAATCTTATTAATCATAAGAAAATCTTGCAAAATCACTTTTTTTTTTCACAAGATTCTTGTAAAATATATTTATTTATCACAAAGTGTTTTTCTAACTTTTGCAAAATCTCTTTTTTATCAAAAAAAGTCTTATTAACATTTATGACAAAATCTCTTATTCATCTCAAAATGTCTTCAAGAATTCTTGCAAAATAACTTATATACTGTCTTCTGTTCAAATTTCTTTATAGTTTATAGATAAAACGTCTTACCAGTTACTCTTGAAAATCACTTATTTATTGCAAAATGTCTTATTAATATCTATTAATGGCTCCTTATCTGTTAATATGTGTCTTATTAATAAGTATTGCGAAATCATATATTTAAAACATTGTCTGATTAATAATTCTTTCAAAATCTTTTATTTATCGTTAAATATCTTTCTAATAATTCTAGCAAAATGTTTTGTTCGTAAAAAAAAAAAATCTTATTATTAATTCTTTTAAAAACAGTTATTTTTCATGAAATGTGTTAAAGATCTTTCATCGGAAAATTCTTCGAAAAAGTGAACGAAAATATGCGGAGGAATGACGAGCACACATAAGCACCCGATCAATTCAGGGTCAAATTTCAAAAAATGGCGGGAATTTTTAAGTTCAAACTGCAACATTTTCGTGGGAACAGTCTAATTTAAACGGAAGTGTTTGTGAATGTGAGGAGAGTTATAAAAAAAAAAATTGCTGGCAATAGACGTACAGGAGCAGGGAAAGCGAAAAAAAAAATTCCTGTGCGTATTAGAATCTAGCGCCATGTGGTTGGCAGACGAACAGGAAGCGTGCATAATGAACTTCCGGTTCACGTCGTCGAAGTTCAGGTGTCTTTAGCTGTTTCTTGAGGGTGAAAAATTCTCACGTGATTTTTGGTGAAAGGTGTCGCAAAATAAGTTAGAAAGATTAATAATATTTCGAGCTGATGATTATTTCTTTCTTTTTCGAAAAAATCGATCAATTGATTTCTCGAGAGGCACTCGAACTTTGAAAAGAAAAAAAGCAGGGGGCTAGAACAGGTTCCTTCCCAGCTCGATATCGTTTCATTCTAGTATTCTGCTCAAACCTCAGTCAAATCTCTGCTATTTCAAAGTTTTTCATTTCCAAGCAATTCCAGATTAATCAAGAGCAGAATAACAGAATTACAAAAAAAAAAAAAAAAAAAAAAAAAAAGAATGATGAAATTACTATTACTAATTTATGAAATATCTATCATCAAACAAATCTCTTTACGTAAAACAAATCTGTTTGCAAAAAGTAAACAGTTGGCGTAAAAAAAAAATGGAGAAAGTTATCGTTAATGATAACAATTAATATTAAAGTGTTAAGAAACTGTTTTTACTCCCAACAGTACGTAATTTAAGAATTTGAAACATGTTTCTGTTCCATAAAGTGTGTAATTTAAAGAATTTGAAAGTCATTTTTATTTATAACAGTATGTAATTTGAATTTAAGAATTTAAAAGTTGTTTACAATGACAGTACAAAATTTCATTTTAAGAATTTATAAGTGTTTTTTATTCATAACAGTACGTAATTTTTTTAGAACGGAATTCAAAAATTTGGTATAATTGTTTTATTTCCAAGAATACGTAGTTTAAGTTTGCAGTATATGATACAAATTAATTTGGAAGTTGTTTTTATTCATAAGCAGTACGAAGTTTAAACTTGATTTTCATCGAAATGACAATTTGCTATGCACATAAAGGGTGAAAAGGATGTGCACATTTCTTTTTTTTAACCTAAATCTGGATACACTAGATAGACCGAAAGTTAAATAAAAATATCTTACATTAAATCAATTTAATATTCAGTTTTTCATATCGTTTATCGAATTGTTTAAATAGCCTATAATCTTTCGACTATCAATGTGCATGTCGATTCGAATATAAAAAGGTCATTTTATTGTTAGTAATGGAATGTTTCGAATCTTCCCCCCCAGGCCATTTAATACGTGTATTTGTTTTCTTGTATTTCATAAATTTTTTAATATCGCGACCAACGAACTCTTCTCTAGGAAAAAACGAAAGTTGCTTTCCAAAAAATTTCTCTAGAAAAAGTTGCTTTCTGTGAAAGAAAAAGAAGGAATCTAGAAAAAAAATAATGTTATAATAACGGATTAATAATGAATAAATATGAACGGTTAATTAAATTAATGCTTTGAATTAATTTATAATTTAAATAAATATGCATAACTATAAAATAAAGCAAAAAATGTTCGAATGTCTTTTCATTCCTAGACGAAAATTATTTCACCACGCAACGGACCTTTTCGCGGCCTCTGTCCTGGTTTTTTCAGTGTTTGAAATCTGTGTTTTCAGAAAGCATGGCTAACAATTGCTACAAAGGAGCCCAGATGAAATCGCCGAATTGGCATAAGGATACCGATGATTCGTTTCAAGCGAGAAATTCGTTTTCAATTTGTTCATTTTCTCATATGGCGCGGTACCTTTGTGAAGATGTCTGTCTTTTCAAACAGCGACTGACTTGTATAGGGTGCGGCATAATTATGAAATTGTCTGTACGTTTCTGATGTCAGAGCTTTAGATAATCGACCTTTAAGGGAATCGGAGAAAAGATGACTTCGTGGAGGACTTCATGAATTTTACAGAAGTTATTAGTAAGACACTTTGGATAAAGGATTTTTCAAGAAGGATTAGAAAGCCAATTTTTAAAAAATAAGTGATCTGAAAGAATTCTTAAAATCATAATTTGGCATAAGTAATAGATTTTGCGAGATCTTGCAAAGCGTTTTCCAACAAATAAGACTTTGCAAAACTTACTAGTAAGAAAGTTTGTGATAAATAAATAGATTTGGCTCTAATTATTAATAAAATATTTTGTTTTCAGTAACTGATTTCGCAAAACTTATTAGTAAGATATTTTGTGATAATAAAAGATTTTTCAAGAATTATTAACAATACCTTTAAATCAATTTAAATTTTTATGTTAATTATGTGCTACCCTATAAGAACAAACTTAGCTATCCGTTATATTTAGCTGAATGATATCGATAAATGAGTGATAATGATAATAATCTTCTGATATCGATAAAGTGTGGGTGAGTAGTATTTTTTGTATCGTACCTTTACAACCTATATTAATAATACTCAACCGTCTTTTTGGTAGTCTCCCTTTCCCTCTACATGCGTTCGCGTACCCCCGACCTCTTTGTTAACATACCTAGCCGTCTTTTCAAGGTTCTTTTTATTCGCTCTTCCTCCCCTAATCCCTTTTTATTTCTCACCCGCAACTTCCATATTATGCACCTTACATTTTTTCTCAATTTTTAAGCCAAACGATATTATTCGGAAACTATTTAAAACGTTGAAATTACTTACACTGCTTACTTCGGATCATTATATGTAAGACGCACTGATATTATGACAAAGCACGTCAACATAATCTCAAAAAGACATTTTAAGTCAGCATTTTTTCCGCAATATTTCTTAAAAGCCCTAATATTCCGCTGGTTATGAATAGACTAATCTTGTGCAGATGTGCAGCCAGTCGTACTGACATTTTAATGTACGAGTTTTATGTGATGTGAATATTATGTCGAGAGTTTTGCGAGAATTAATAATGGATAGACTAAACCATAAATATGTGGCCAATCATATGCATTGTTTAATGTACATATAATAATATATCTGAAAGTTATTTCTTTATATCTACATATTAAATATATTATATAAATGTATGTAATAATGTAGTAATGTTGATGGCGTACATATTTATCCATAATAAAGAGCAAACATGGCAGTTGAGGCAGATTAAATATTTATTTTTATTTCAACTGATATTTGCAGCCACAGATACTTGGCACTATAATCGTGCTTAGAAATGATGCAACCCAGAAAATGATATTACTATTTTTAGAATACAGAGGGGAATTGCACCCATTATTATGACGAATTAGGGAACTATTGCTAATTTAAGTTACAATTTTGAATTTGCGTATTTTTTTTTCTTACATATATCTTATATATATGATTTTTATTGATATGTTTTTATCTTACATATATGTGTCTTGAGTTGTACGTTATATATATATATAATATTATTATTATTAGATATTTTTAATACATGGGTTTCTGAAACAGAACTTTTATTTAAAAGATTTCTTGAGAAATACTGATGAAAACAATAAGAAGTACTCGCTTATGGTGCTTAAATATGTAGCCAATCATGTGCATTCTTTAATATACATCAGGACCACTGGGATTGAATATTATTTCAAAGGTTCGGTGAGAAGTAATGATGAATAGGCTAATCGTATATGAATTTGGGCTTAAATTTGGGTTCTTCCTATATGGATTCCCTGAGACAGTTTCAAGGTTTCCGCAAGGATAGAAATGTTAAGAATACGTTTCTGCTAACTGAGCACAGAAGCATCTGTTACTGTTTGTCATATTAATTTATGCCATTTTCTTGCCAAAATTCCTGTTCCCAATTTCGCCAGATTTTCAAATTTTAAGTTCTTAACGTTTACTGGGGCCTTTATATCAATAATGCAATGTAAAAATTGCTGTGTCGTATTCTTTTAAAAATTTGAGTTTTCAGTTTTCGTACATTCTCAAATTCTCAATTCTCATAATCATTAGGGTTTCCCCCTTTTTTATAAAGAAAATGTCGTTTATACACCGTAAACATTGCTGTGTCATACTTTTGTAAAATTTTGCTTTTCCAATTTTAATATATTTTTAGATTCTCAAATTTCTTAATTTTCTTGTACTACGACTGACTAATATACTAACTACTATACTAATACAACGTCATTATAATTACTATGCAATAATCAGTCTTGTAAAAATCTGCGTCTTTAGTTTCGGTAGATTCATGAATTCTCAAAATGCTCAATTTTTTTAAAGCTTTAATGTACAATTTTCTACTTTTGCAGATTCTCAAATTCTCAAATTTGGTAATTTTTTAAAGCTGATACTGCAACGTAAAAATTAATATATCATATTATTGTCAAAATGTGGAACTTCAGTTTCATTAGTTTTTCAGATTTGAAAATTTCTTAGTCATTAGAATTTTTTTTTCTTTTTTTAAAGCTGATGCTACAAAGTTACTGTAATTGCGGTATCGTATTATTATAAACTTTTGTGTTTCTAATTTCAGTATATTTTCTTAAAAACTTGCAAGTCGTTATTTTTTTAACAACATAAACATTATATCACATCGACTTTTATAATTTTTTTTTTTTAAATTTTAGTTAAAACATAAAAATTGTTGTATCTTCATTTTTGTTAAAATTTACGTATCTTGTTTCGACAGGCTCTCAAATTTAATTTTTTTTATTTCTTTTAATAAAAAAATAGCTCAAATGCTGTCGAAATGTGTATGTTTGTAAATGAAAAAAAAAAGTCCATTTGGGCATAATATAAAATCTGAAGGCTTTCAGTTTTTTTTCCCTTGTTCGGAGTAATGTGCTTTAATTACTCTTAGTGACATAAATATGAGTTGGAAAGTTTTTAACAGGTAACTGTGTATGGATTTCAACGTGTGATTTAAAAAGCAACGACATAAAAAAGGCAGAATCTTCAACTTCTCAAAATAAACGTTTCACTTTCAGCAGAATCTCAAAATTAAAAACTTCTAAACAAATTAAATCTTTTTTATTTTATTAAAATTATTTAAAAATTTATTTTAAAAAATTAATTTCTAAGATGTTATTAAATTTAATTCTTAATTTTAATAATGTAAAATTTGTCACATATCGTATTTTTGTCAAAATTTGTATTTGCCTTTTCACTGAATTCTCGAACTTCCAAATCGTCCAATTTTTTAAAAAGGAAACTAGCGTAAAAATTGCTGTATCATATTCTTCTCAAAATTTATGTTCCAGTTCTAATGGCTTCTCAAATTAAAATTTTTTAATATTTAAAGTTTTTCTTTAAAGCGAATTTTCGACTTAAAATTTGCTGTATATCGTATTCTTGTCAAAATCAACATTTCATGTAATGTTACATTCTCACATTCTCAAATTTCTTAATTGTTAATTCCTCCCCTCCCCTGTATTTATCAAAATCTGATAACAGACTCACTATATCGCCGTTTGTTCATAAATATTCTATGTAGCTCTACGGTCACAATTCAAGACAATGAACACTAAAAGTAAGCGAATGCAAGTCAAAACCGTTATCTTATTTTATTCACGTTCATGTGTAAAAAAAAAATCCATATTACGCCGAACTCTGTTTCACAATTGTGGGAATAATTTCAGTTCGGAAAATAAAGTTCAAGTTCACCTTGACATCAAGGTATCAAACTAAGCCAGTTTGAATTTTTTTTTTCTTTTTTTTTAGCCCAGAAGGGTTATTAGTCTCGAAATGGTATTTTGCGTGAAATCATTGAAAGTGTTTATCACTTTTCAAATTGTTGCCTCCAAATATTATCGCCCTGTATTATGTTTAAAGAAATTAAATAAAGAAGAATCTGCATGAAGTATGTTTCTCTCCCTGTGCAAAAAACAACGGTACCTACAGCCATCAAATTTTGAATAACGTAGTGCTCCATTCGATTATGAACATCTGGAAGCCCTAATTTGGAATTTAGAATTTGTTTTATTGTCGATTTAATATTTTGTAAAACTTTAAGAATTTTTGATTAACAAACTGAACGATTTCAAAGCGAGCAGTGGGAACACTGTTCGGAAAAAAACATTTTCAAAATTCGTTCTAAAACGTACATTCTACAAATGCAGTGTTTTTAATATTTTTAGCTCAAACGGACATAGCTCAAATGCTGTCGAAATGTGTATGTTTGTAAATGAAAAAAAAAATTCCATTTGGGCGTAATATAAAATCTGAAGGCTTTCAGTTTCTTGTTCGGAGTAATGTGCTTTAATTACTCTTAGTGACATAAATATGAGTTGGAAAGTTTTTATGGATTTCAACGTGTGATTTAAAAAGTAATTAGAAAACTCTACGATTTAAATATGTTGCTACTTAGTAAGAGTAAGATATTTTATTTCGAATTTAATTAACAAACTCAGCAGTTTAAAAGTATTGCCATTTGGCAAATGTAAGATAATTACATTCCAGTTTAAACCAGCAAAATTGCCAATTTAAGTGTATTGCTGCTTAACAAAGGTTAAGTTATTTGTCTTTGGCATTTAATCAGCAAATTCAAATTAAATTTACCAATGAAAGTGGCGCATATTTCGAACTTTTGTCTTTTTTCATCCAGATTTGATTTGCGCGTGAACTGCGCATACGATTTCATTTGTGGTTATTTCTGAAGCAGGTGCTTTAGAGACGTATATAGTTTTAGACATGTTTTTTGCCGAGAAATTTTAAGAAATACAGTTTCGAGAACGATTTGGACGTTAAGAAATACAAATGATGCAATGTTGATTAAGATTTAACAGAGGGCAAAAAAATTCTGTGAGAAGATAAAATTAGAATCTTTACCAAAATTTTATTACAATGACGAGGGTTTGTTGCAAAAATATTTAAAATTTAGAATTTATACATTTGAATGGTGACATTTTAGAAACTTAAGTTGTACCAGGTTTAATGGGAAGAAGCCATTTAATAATTCTCTTTATAAAATTCTTCTATAATTTTATAACAAGAATAATAAAAGCATGAGTGGCCAAATGACGAAATCCATTAATCAAACTGCGTTGTGAAAAGTATAAGCAAATACGTTTCAAATTTTTTATCGAGGGTGCCCCATGCTTTTATTGTTCGTAATATAAAATTGTAAATAGTTAATAATTTATAGCTTTAAATAAATGCTATAGTTATTCTAATTTTAAAAATGGGGTTTGAAGTTGTTTTAAGTAAAGTAAACTTAATAATGCTCTTTAAGTTTTTGAAACCGCAGTATTAGGTTTGTAATAAATAAAAGGTTTACTAAATTATTTTGAGAGTTTTAAATAATTTTTAAAAAAATTTTGGAATAAATAAGATAATAATTTTTATTGATTCCCAATTATAATAATTGTCTTCTAATTAAGGTAGCTTAGATGCTAATCCTACCACTTGAAGTAAGAGGAGAAGCTGAGGGATGTTCATCATGTTTATTCAAGCAGAAAACAAGGGTTCCGTTACCGGAACCCACACTCGTTGACACTCTAACCGAGTAATATGTTTTTCCTTGCAGTATAGCTCCTCATTCACTCTCTAGGGAACATACACAACGTTCAAGGGAAAAAAAAAAAAACACAATTTATTTGAAATCTAAACCTCCTATACCGCACTTAAAATGAAAAAAGCCACAGGTTTCAGCAATTCTTCCCTGAGAAAGCATCTGCCGTCCCCCCCTTTCTCCGTCCGAGACAGATATAACCCAACAAGTGAAGCACCCCTACGAAGAAATCAATTCTATTCGAAGGCCCCCAATGATCACTAGGATTCGAAAAGTGTTTGAAAGGGGGATCTTTGTGGCCCGTCGTCCTCCTTCCCAAAGCGAACAGATTCTAGTTTCCCATGGGTTATTATTACTATTTTTTTTTTAATGGAAATAAGGAAAAGAATTAAAGCAAACTCGAGGTTTCGATTTTCAGTGCCATACAGAAGATCGAATAGAACATGCACTTGAAATTTCTTTTATTTGATTGTGGTATTGTCCGAATGCGTATTCTGTGATTTGTAAAGCTCCGTGTAACAGTACCGATTATAAAACTGTATGCCAGTGAATGAAGAGTGGGTTTTCAGAAGTCAGAATTGTAAGAAACTCTCAAGTTGTAGTGTGCTTTTAACAGAGAGAAAATTCTCACATTTATTGTTACGTGGTAAATTATGGGCTATTATTTAAAATTTATCACGAAGCTAAAAATGTGTTCCAGAAACAAATTTCGCACGTCCTACATGCAACAAACAGATAACTTTTCATGGAAAAAGTCGAGATTTTAGGGGGGGAATCTGATGTAGTCAGCACATGACTTCCATGTTTTAAAGAGCAACGAGCTTTCAGTAAAGTATCACTTCCGGTTGATTATTCGAAAGCAAAATCTAGTTTATTCTTCCAGTCAACAGAAAAGTCTATCATATGAAATTTTAAATTGTATTTTATTTAAAATATAAGTCAAAATTGTGTTCATTTCATTTATAAGAGGATCAGTTTTTTCATTTGTCATTTTAGTTATATTTATTAAACATAACTTTCTTCTCACTTATGCCACATAAAATTCAACAACAAAATCACTAAATCTTTAAAAGCAGCATATCCTTAGAATTTTCAATAGAGTGTGCCATGCGTTTCTTTCATATTCGCTAATTTATTTTTATTTGCTACATTGCTTCTTTAACAATAATACATAATAGTACATTTTTTCACGAAAATCTGTTCAGAGCCCCAATTATTATTTGCTGTTTATCATTTTTAGTTAAAATCTAGTATGCTGATCCCATCGATATAAAATTTTTAAATACTAGAAGTGAAAATTTTGGATTTTGCTCTAATGTACCAGTTTTTCATTAAAACTGTTTTGAATAAGTAAAATACCCCTTCCTATTGTCCAACTTTACCCAAAATCTGATCATCTCTGGATATAAGCAAAAAGCTTCAATACGGAAAGTAAAAATTTTTGGAAGTTTAATGTGGAATTAAGTTTTGGAATTAATTTTTGAAAGCTAATTTTTGGAAGTTAAGAGTTATCGGAGACGAAAAAATTGTTATACACAGAAAGACAGACGGGATTATAAAAATACAAAAAACGTGTTGTAGGGACTCAGATTCGTTCCTATTCACTGAAAACTCACTATCAAATATTTGGATCGAAAACATTACCTATGTACAAATTGAGAGGGGAGGTAAAAAAATCCTTGTAAAGCCTATGCGTCATGACTTCTCTGCACAAAAATACTAAAATATCATGACTAATACAAAAATATCGTGACTTCTCTTTAAATTAACTATAAGAGGAAAGTATAGCTTCTTGTGCGGACAGCAGCCTAAAATACTTGTTATACAAAAAAATTAATTAATTAATTAATTAATTTAAAAAATAAGTGTAATTATTTTAATGAACTCTGCTAGTATAATTTCGCAGATCCAGCTAGTGATTAACAATAACAGAGATGAAGAATCGCTTTGATTTCTTTAAAATCGCTCAGTTTATTTATCAATAACAGCTAGATTTAGTTTGAAATAAAAATTAAATATCTCACGCTTTGACGAATGTCTCTACAGCGGCGCCCGAACTAAAAGTGGTGGAGGGCGATTAGTGGTGGATCGCCAGGATTTGGCGATTATATCCCCTAATCCTTAGTCCTCCTTTAAAAGCGGGAGTATATATGGTATTTCTCCCGCCTTCTTAGCACGCCTTCGTAGTGTAATGGCCAGCACACTCGGCGCCTGTTCGAGAGGTCCGAAGCTGGAGTCCCGGTGAGAGCATTGTTCATTTTTCACATCTCTCAACATCAAAAATCCTAATGACGCTATAAGCTATTTATAAGATTAAATTTATGACTTTAATTATGTTTTGATGTTCTTTAAGGCACGTTCAAGAATGCATATTATTTTTTGTAGTGTAGTATTAATGCTTCAACGGTGTAAAGTTGAACTACAATGAAAACTCTAATGATGGAACACAGCAAGAAAATTTTATTGAACGTCCAAATTCAAAAGGCTACATACAATCACAAGAGAAAAACCTATTCTAAACATTTTTAAATCAAATTCATATTTCTACGTTTTTCGTGCGAGAGCCATACGTGGCTCTCGAGCCTGCGTTTGAAACATTGCCAACATAAAAATATTATTTTTTAAACAATTAAATCAACTTAGCAACTATTGAAAAAACATATTCGGAAGTTAAATAATAATAATAATATTACGCTCTCGAGACAACCTTGCTGTTTTAAGTATTTTTAAGTTGTATTTTTAATGTTCAGTTTCTTCTTAATTTATGCGAACTTACGACATTTTCTAACAATTGAATGCAGAATACGAAAATATTGATTTGTTTATTTTTTGAGGCCTTCTCAAATCTATCATTTTTGTAGGCTGTTCTATTTTTCAATGCATGTGGGCAGTAATGATATAAGCTCAAATATCAATAAAAAATAAATAAAGAATTATATGCCACTTACATGATATATGTTAGAAATGTTAAAAAAGAAATTCTATAAAAGTTATGAATTAAATGCATTTTTGTATGAATCTATCATATTAAAAATTCGAAAAAGTATTATTTATTTTTTAAAAATATTATTAGTGTTTTTATAGCTTTTGATGGCTTACTTTGCAATCAATAAGAGACAGATTAAACTTAAAAGTCAAATATCTTAACCTTTGCCAAATGGCAGTACACTGGTGCATGAAAGATATTTTCGGCAAAACATCTCTTTTAAACAAAGTTTCACATTGAGTGTTTTGGCTAAATTCGAAAGACAAATATCTCAGCAGCAGTATGCCGCTTTTAAATTGTTGAGTTTGTTAGTCAAAAATTCATCAAAGTATGCACCAAATATGAAATGCATAAGAAATTCGAAACTCGAAATTCAGGCTTCTTCATGTTCTGCGCGTATATTGTGACAAACAGTAACAGCAAATGAATCATTAGGAAAATAACCAGCTGGATATTATTAGAGACTTCCTGTTTCGGACTAACTTAAAGAAACTCATTTTTAGAGCCAGGGTGTAAGCGATTCGGCCAGGAAGAATGTCCTGAAGGCTAATGGGTCTTTATCCCCTAATGCTTTTATGATGCCGACTTGTTCACGGCTGTTCGCTGTTCTTTTGTGAGAAGAGACGAAGCAGTGGAGCTGAATGGACATGTAGTCAGAGAACTCTGTGGGAAACTCGCTTTTTCCCTTCTGTAAGATATAGCAATGTAACGGTTTACGCTATTCATCCATTATTTAATCACGAATGAATTTGTTGTTGAGTTTTAAATAAATTTTAAAAAGACAATCCTGTCTTGCTATTTTTCC
>KK116776.1:55799-108409 GCA_000611955.2 Stegodyphus mimosarum
AGAAGAGACGAAGCAGTGGAGCTGAATGGACATGTAGTCAGAGAACTCTGTGGGAAACTCGCTTTTTCCCTTCTGTAAGATATAGCAATGTAACGGTTTACGCTATTCATCCATTATTTAATCACGAATGAATTTGTTGTTGAGTTTTAAATAAATTTTAAAAAGACAATCCTGTCTTGCTATTTTTCCATAAAAGCTCGGAAACGTTACAATATACAGGCTAAAATTTTCGAAGCTTGAAAGGTAAACATCAAAGTTAAGAATTAAAGTATTAAATAATTTTGAATACCCCTGTCTGGAAAGATTTGTTGGCCGCGCTAACATCTTTAATACATCAGCACAATACAATTGTTATTTACATTTTTACAAAACAATAATATAGTGTATTATAGTTCATTACAAATAAAGAAATACATTAAAGATCTGATACAATAATTTGTAAACTTAAGAACAATTTATAATATACACAGTTAAACACTATTACAGTATTTTAAAATAAAATTAATGATATAGTTCAGCTTCTTTTGAAAATATAGGTTTCAGAAGTCGGGAAATAATAGATCTTCCTTGATCCCTTTTTTGCTAATTTAAACAGCATACCTTCTGATACCCTCTGCTGAATCAATTTTGATCTTTCAACATTCATACCTGGACATTCTAAAATCACGTGCAACACATCCGTTGTTGAATAACCATAGTTACAGGAACAATTTGTAGCTTTCAAATTGAATCTATTTAAATACCTTGGAAGCGCACCATGATTTGTTAAAACTTGATTTAAGAAGAAATCAAACATGCGTCTCTTTTCAAAGACTTTTGGGAGCAGTCTGAAAGTTATTCTTCCAGCGTTGTTTTCCATTCACCTCTCTTTCCAAATTTTACATCCCTTTTTCTTGGTCGTACACTCAAGTAACTTCGTGGCATTTTGCATTCAATTTCTCTATTGACTTTAGAACAGCTTGTCTATCAGAGTAAATGTTTGCACTTATTTTACTATTCATTGATGTTCATTGTAAGGTTGCTAGCAAAGCCATTGATTCAGCCTGATAGACAGAACATCTGTTATCCAAAGAGAAGGAACATCCGTATCGTCCTGAAAAATACAGAATTCTGCTCCGGTACCGTCATCAGTTTTAGATCCATTCGAAAATAATTCAAAGCCTTTTACAGCTGGGATTTATGTTCTCCTCGTAATAACGAGGAGAACATAAATCCCAGCTGTAAGTTTTAATCTTGGCTGGTTGCTGAGACCATTTCGAGACTGATTCTGATTTCCTCTTTACTGATACTTAAGCCATAAAGTTCAAAATCATTACTTAGAATTTCTGTAAAGCGTTCAATATCCAGCTGTATATCTAATAGTATCACTCCTGCTAAGATTTCAAGAGATGAAGTAGATACTGGCTTATAGCATCGTGTCATCACTAATAAAGCTCTTCGTTGAATCGCATTTGTTTTCTCTCTGATGTGACTTCCACCATGCTGGACTAACATTGACTACTATTCTTGCAATTGCTTTCTTATATAATTCTTTAATAATCATTTTAGGAAGTCCAGTCATTCGAATCAATTTATTAACGATCTTGTTTGTTTTTGCTTTTAAGTAATCCATACGTGGTAGCCATGTTAAGTTTTCATCGATGATTATTTCGAGCTATTTAATTAGTCTCTTTCGTTTTATTGCTTTGTCATTCATCTTTATTGTCGGAGCTATTAATGCCGTTCCACGTTTTTTATTTATAAACAATGAATTTCTGTTTTTGATTTCTGTGAGGATAATTCTAATTTACATTCTTGTGCGCAATCTTGCAAATTTATTAAAGCTTGTCTGGCTTTATTTTGAATCTGTACATATATACTATCAGTTATTATGAGTGAAACATCATCTGCATTAACCTGTATATGGACACCATCACCATTCAGGTTTAGAGCTGAGTCCATGAAGTCATGAGTTCAAACCAGAGGACAAAAACTGGAATCTTGTACACAACCATTTTCTTGAGGTCTCTCAAAGGTTTATTATTAATTTTATATTGGATATTTCGATCTTTTATCATGTCTGTAATTGCCCTGTATATAACTGCAGGATAACATAGATTTTTCAGTTGCATGAGGAGGAAAGGCCACCAGATATTGTTGAATGCGCTCTTGATATCCAAAGATATAATATCTGTATATTTTTGTTCTTTCTATTTTCTTCAATAATGTGTATTATATCTTTGATTGCGTCTGCCGTACTGACTTCTGAAGTAAATACACATTGTAAATGGATAAGCTTATCATTTGAGTATAAGAAATAAGTTAGCCTTACAGTAACAAGCCTATCATAAACTTTACCCCAATGCACCTAAAAGACAAATTTATCTATAGGAATCTGGTTATCTCTTCCCTTTCTCTCTTTACAAAATAGGAGAAGTCAGCTATCTTTCAACATTTTGGGAAGAATCCTTTCTTGTAAAGCTATACATGCAGATGGATTTCTTTACTGCCCGCTTGTATTTTTTCTCTTTAATATACACCATACAACGTAATCGTAATACAAATATGTGCCCAGAAGTAACTTCGAGGTAATAATCATACTACAAATACGAGCACAATTTCTGAAAAAAAAAATAGTTTATTAGATTTTTGTTTTTGTTATCTTCTATACTATTATCCATTTTAATTTTACAAACATAAACAAGTTTTCAGAAATAAAATCAAGGGTTCCTAACAGATGTGTTTTAAATAAGGTTTCTGCTGGAACATCCTGCTTCAATGCAATCAACTCTTCTTGTATCGCTATATCAAGATGAGATATATTGTAGCTCATCCGTTCTATGAGCCAAGCTCTGGTACATTCAAATTTTTAATGTCTCGCAAATATTCTTTTGAATTTTGCCAGTGGCTTCTGTATACCGACATATCTTCTGATGTGATACAATATTTTCAGCAATAGACATTCTTTGTGTGTGTTTTCCTTACTTTTATATGAAGGCTGCTATTTATATTTCTGGCCTTGGCAACAGTAAGTATTGCTAGTCCACCTCAGACGATTCCAATTGAATGCTTGATATTTCTAACCATAACTTCTTCAAAACATTTTGTCATTTTAGCGTGATGTGCATTGTTTACAGCGAACTGAAAAATTAATCTAGGCCAAAAAATGGAATCGACTCGTGAACATTTTAGTGCGATTATTTTTCGTAACTTTCGACAGGAATTATCAGGACGAGTGCTTCGATGAAATTGATTCTTTATACAGCGATAAAGCATCGTCCTACAGCACTGTAAAAAACTGGTAACGAATTCAATAGTGAACCCCTGATGCACATATTGAAAAAAGCTTTCCTAGAAAAAGTGAAGGTGATCAATGCATATACAGTTACATATGAAGAAGAATGGATACATAGTAATATGGTTGATAAAATACGGTCAAATTCCACTATAACATAACGAGCCTCCGGATTATAAGGAAAGAATATATAAATTTGTCCTGTTTCCTATACACTTAATGTTATTTTACACAGCTATGGCGAATTTCCAAATGTGTAAAAATAGGATATAATGAACTGCGTGGATATCTTCTGAGACAGCGGTACGATGAGTTTTTGATAATTTGTATTCAAGTTTTTTTAATTTTTTGCTATTCTGGGAAAGAGGAAGTACAGAATAAATTAGCTTCTTAGAGCTTGAGGCTGTACAGGTGATTCGTCCTTTAGGAAACCGAAATTTTTATCCCTGTTACTTCGCATCGTGTAAATTTATTAATGTAGAGTGAAAGAGAAAGATATACAAATTTAGGAATTGCACGTTGTAACAATGGTCATTGATCCTTAATATGGTTTCTCTAAATTATGCTTTATGGTAATTTCTTTTGGGAGATGTGAGAATGTTAATCACTCTTTCTGTGTGATTCATCAGTCAATTTTTACACTGTTTTGTGCGACGATCCATTTTTTTCACGCTATCAGGTTGGATATAGCGAACCTCTAGATATAAGAGCAGAACTTTCGACCCTTTAAAGTGCGTTATAGCGACGTACTACTGTATTGATAAAAAAAAAAACTTCAAAAATGGCGGGCAGGGCAATAGGAAAAGTAAATATAATAAATAACTAAAAATCAATCTGTCTGATACAGCGTGAGTCCCCAACAGCAGGAAGTCAGGTCCCCGCTGGTTTTAATCTACCTTCCTCCCTTGCAGGCGAAGAAACTTTCATCGACAGAATGAAATATAGCTGTGCTTCCTCATTTTTCGCTCTGAATTGCGTCTCTAGCTGAGATGTTGAAACTGCGTGTTGTGAATATCCATTTTTTAAGAGAGATGGCTTGGCTGAAAGGCACTGTGTGGAAACACTGTGCACAGAAAGCTCCACAAGTCTTGCAGAATTCGACTTATGAAACAGAATGTTCTCAAAAGTCCTTACCGAACCTTTTTTGCACATCCATTGATTATAGATATATACTTCCAGACAAACATACATGCGTACATATAAAGAAATATTTAAAAAAGCATACGGACAAACATACGTATAAACAAAGATGTACTCAAGCAAACATACATATAACAAATATAGAAAAACTGAGTGCGTAGATATTGACCCATGATAAAGAACAATAAGTAGCCATGGGCGATTTAGATATGCAGTTTTAATTTAATTGACATTTGTGGCCACAAATAACTCGGCACTCCAATCGTGCCTGTTTGAAAACATTTACATGTTTGATAGCAATCAGCAGTCTAACTAGGCCGAACAGCAGAAACGAAACTTGGCATCTTATTTTCGATTAGGTTAGTTTCGATTTCAATATAATTTGGAGTGGTTAATTAATAAAGCTCTAAAATTATTATTGGCTGTTTGAGTTTTACTTCGCAAAACCTTTACGTCACCATCGTTATGTTAAAGTCGTATGATGGGTATTAATCTGGGAATGTCGCAATTAAGAAAAGTCAATTATAAGCAATTACTGTTTTTAGAACAGGAAGAGAAAATACCCAAAATAAAATGGACAGTTAAGCATCCATCGCAAACTGAAGTTTTAAATTTGCTTTATCACTTTTACAACTCAACTTTTCTGTAATTATTACATGCACAAACAAATAAATATACGTACAAACAAACTTACATACATAGAAACGTACATGAAAGCAAACAAGCATACACACAAGAAAACGAAAATAGAAATATATAAACAAACACACAAACAAGCTTAAGACAAATAAATCTGCAACAAACTTAAAAATAACAAACAAACATACACATATACGTATAAACACATGCATATATAAACACATTCATGCATTATTGCCTGTACAAACATTATTACATGTATACAAACATTATTACATGTAAAACCATTATACATTTTTACATGTATAATTAAGTATATGTATAAACATATGCATAAACAAGTATATGTATATGTATAAACATACGTACAAGCAAACTTACATGCATAGAAACGTATATGAAAGCAAAGAAGCACGCACACAAGCAAACGAAAAAGCAAATATATAAACAAACACGCAAGCAAACGTGAGACAAATAAATCTGCAACAAACTTAAAAACAACAAACATACATACGTATAAACACATACATATCTACATACATATAAACACATATAAATATTAACACATACACACATACATATTAACACATACACACATACATATTAACACATACACACATACATATTAACACATACACACATACACATGTACGTATATACAGATTCTTCATTATAAGTATCCCCCATACGATATGGTTTCGCTATTATACAATAGGAAGACTAGGGAAACTCTCGCATAGTACGGCAACAGGGTTTCGTTCTAGCATGTTAATAAATACAAGTATGCGTAAACCCTCTTAAAACACTTTATGTATGGACACAGTTCGATAACAGGATTTTTATTCTAAACAATTAAAAATTAAGTTACATACAATGCCATCGTCTGCAGAACACAATAACGGCATATCCATTTATGCACGCAAAAATACAATAAATTTTGGAAATACCCGCATTTCCTCATATCGAAATTTTTCTGAATTGAGGCATGCCCATTATTTACACAGTATGTACCTTGTGCTCCAAGTATTCAGTCGGGTAGATTCTATAAATTATGTAACTGTGATTTTGGAAGAAATTTTTTAAAGACCTTTTTGGGTATGTGCTATGCATTAACTTTGTTATGTTTATCTATAAACACGACAAAACTGAGAAGTAACACATGCCCAAATGAGTAATACATACAAAACAGCAATGAGTAACACATACACGATTACTGCGAAACTTTAGATTTCACTCTCAAACTATGTCTGAAAGTAAGAAAACAACGTTTATCAGAGAATATGGGGTTTCTTTGGAGATGGAAATACGAATTTTGAATCCTTTGGTAAAAACGAGAAAAAGGATTTCAAGTTGCAAAATGTCTAAATTTAAATAAAGCAACAGTTGAGAACCATTAAAAAACTGTTTTATCTTTAAAAGTTTCCAAATGCTTCTCTGCGTTTTGTATCGGTTATTATTCTTGTATAACATGGTTTCACAAAAACGGTATTTTCTAGGGTATCTACCGTGTGATCGAAGCGAGTTATACCACAACTTTTAATAATTAAGATAATTACAAATAAATACATACACAAAATTATTAAAAATTCTGCCGTGAAGAAGGAAGAGTAAAAAAAGAAAGAGTGAAAAATTGCTGAATAAAATATTATATAAAAAATTATTAAACTTGATAACATAAGCCTTATTAGACAAAACTATGGGGTTAATAAGTTTATAAAATTACAAATTTATTAGAATGTTATAAGACAAAATTATGAGATTTATGCCAAGAATAATATTATCAGATGAAGTGAGGGTAATTATTAAACCCATTAATTGAAATTATTGGCTTTGATAAGTTATGGATCGCTTTACAACATCCTGAAAGCATATCTCTCAGCATAAAAATTGTTTCAAGGCCTTCTTGCTAAGAGAAAATTAAACAATCTAAGAAAAGATTTGTATCATGCAGTGGTCTCGAACTCAAATTGCACGCGGGTCGAATGCACGATCTGAAAAGAGAAGAGAGACCAGACTTTTTTTTTAACACAATGAAAAATTATTGACTAAATTTTAGTTACGAAATGTTTATCAGATCATACTTAAGCACTAATAATAATGACGAAAATAAAAATGAGAATGCGCGCTATTTTCTGTCTGAAATCTAAACGTCTATCTGCAAGAAATTTCGACTGGTTACACTTTACCGTTCAAACATATTGACAGTAGACGTTTATCATATTCCCACGCGTATTTTTCTCCCGGACATATACCCCCTTAGCATTTTAGCACCAGGTTTTGAAAATTTTAAAACCGTTCGTGTAATCTTTCTCTTTCCTAATACGTTTAGAGAACGAGCTGCCCTAAATTTTAAAGCGGATTCGTCCACGTGGGGATTGTTATAGTATTACTAAAAAGACAAAAACTCGCAAATTATCGACTGACGTCACGCCGAGCCTTTACCTTTCCACTGTTGAAATTTATGACGGTCCAATACATAAACGAACCCACCACAAAGAAGCAAATACCAACTGACGTCTATGACTTCAGGTTCACCTTCTCTAACTAATGGATGGTTAGTGGCCTAAGGAGTACAGAGGCAACAGTAAGAACGGACTAGATTCAAGTTACAGAGAAGCAGAAATGAAGATGTATTATATACTGTAGTTTTGGTATAATAATGTATTATTCTTGGAATGTAGACTTTTTTTAAACAAAAATAATGTCGTGTTAGTAGCCAATAGTTTAAAATAAGGTTGTGTTAGTTGCCAATAGTTTACCAACGACTACTTTCATTTGTTATGTTCGTATCATAACCCATATAAGTACAGCTTCCCCTCTGGAATTTCGGAGAAAAAAAACTAATAAAAAAAATCTGATGTGTACACCATATGACTTTCTTGTACGCAATATTAAATTATACTCATTTTGCATTTCATTTAAACTGATTGGATTGAATTAAATCTACTTCATGGATAGCGCATAAACCACAATAGAAAAATGCATTCTTTAAAATTCGCTATATTTGTTTACGACAGCGACAGCTTCACTTAACAGCGTTACATCTCGTTCAATTTATAACTCATCAGAATGCACAAAAATTATGTATATCATCTGGAGAATTGCCTAATCATTGCTACATGTTCTATTCAAATACTATAATAAATCTAAAACGATGTGTAAAAGAAATTAAAAAACAAAAAATATGAAAGGTTTCATACTTTAAATTACGTCCAAAGGGGAGTTTTCTAACATTTTGTGTGTTACCTTTATTTATTAAATATCATGTTCTTCGCTCTTAAACCATAAAATTCAGTTAAAGAACAATATCGCAAAATAATTTTAAACTGAGCATATCTTTAGAATTTCCTATACACAGTCTCACGCGCTGGAGATAAAAATGATTTTTCTGTACAACGTTGCCATTGCTCGATTTGAAATCCTTGAGTCTGTTAATTAAAAATTCGTTAAAATTTTACAAAAGATGAAATCGATAATAAAACAAATTCCAGACTTAGGCTTCCATATGCCCATATTCGCAGCAGGATTACGTCATTCAAAATTCGATGACTCTAGGTACCGTCGTTATATCACAATGCGAGAAGCATACATACATTTATGCACATTCTTCATTATTTAATTTCTTTAAATATAATACAGGGCTGCAATATTTGGTGGCAACAGTTCGAAAAGTGAACCGCCATTTAATGTTTCCGACGCAACATCGCAAAGAGAAAAAATAATAGTCCTTCAGGGGCAAATCCCCTTTGGACTAAAAAAAAGAAACAGTTTTTCGCAGACGATTCAGTATTTTTCACTCAGTTAGTTCAGTTCACTTCGTGACAAGGCAAAAATACATAAAAACTCAAAATATCTATATTAAAAATTACGAAATAAATCTTAAACATTTATTTCCTCGAATAAATTCCGGAATGGATTAAGCATGATTTAATTCGCAATAATAAAAGAAAGCGTTATCTTTGTTGTTGCGAAGCTTAGTTTCTCTAAATTGGCAACAAATCCAATATTCTCGTAGGTTTCAAATATAAACAAATATGTCCGCCATGAAAAAAAAAATGACTAGGCCGCACTTAAACAACTTTTAAATTGTTGATAATTCTACAAATCTTGCATGCAGATTTACTAAAGGCACAAAAGCCTTAACCAGAAGATAAGAACAACAAAATTCAATCACTTTTAAAACAAAAAATCCAAAATTTACCAACACATAAGAATAAAAAAACTGAACTCACTGAGCCGAGTAACAAAGTAGATATAGATATACTTTTGGTGCGGCCGATTGCAACCAAAATAGGAGATTCCATCTACATGTTATAGCAGTCCTACATACAAAATTTCAGCATTCTGAAACTATTCGTTTTTGAGTTATAAGAGATACATACATACATACGTACGTACGCACAGACGCCACGAAAAAATCTCTTCAGAATCCATTTTAAATCAGGATTCAATTTTTTTTTTTTTTGAAAAGAGTCTTTTATTCTGTTCTTACGCACTAATGTCACTAAAAAACATCGTTAAATTGCATTTGATAGCGGTCAAAATAGACATTTTCGTTGAAATATGATACCCGAAATTTTTCGCGAGTACAATACTTCCTTTTTACTTCGTACAAGGAAGTAAAAAAAAAATCTGATCTGGACACCACATGATATATGCCTATTAAAACATATATATATTTTGCTGCACTTAAAGTTATATCCTCCAATTATACTAAACTAATTAACCGATCTCTCAAGGCAAGTTGAAAATGGCATGAAAAACTGCATATTTTGAAATTCAAAATCCCGGTCAATTTTTGTTTCACGGGAGTCAGCTTTAGATGAGCAGCTTTTCCTATCACTTGCAAAAGTAAGTGGAAAAATGATTCCTTACTGACTGACTGACTGAGCAATCTATTGCCAAAGTGCAGTTCTGAGGACGGCGTTTCTGGCTCAATCAGTATTAGCCCTAGGGCACTTCACCTAAATAAATCATCAATTTGTCGGTGTGACAAAGAATTAAGGAGGAGGACAGGGGGGGCCAACATCACGGCCGCGAGAAAATACGCGCAAGCGAGTATGGACAGGACGTGTGGTGTGTAATCATCAGGTGAAAGGGAAAACCTAAAAACAAACACAATACAAAATTATTTAATCTAATAAAAATACAAGACAATGTCATGAAAATAAAATACAATACATACAAAAAATATATACAGAATTCCTTATGTACAAAAACCATTGTACAACCTTGATTCCTTACTTTCTCCAACAACATTTAAATGCCATTCCTACTTAATCACGTGCCCTGCACGTCATCCAGACGAGTTTATTGAAAAATGTGGAGATGGTTATAATGTATTGGCTTGTCCATGTATCTTTTCAATGCATTCTTGGGAAGACCCCTGACATTTCACCGATGGACTGTTGTCTTTTTCGTGTCTGGAAAAGAGCTCTTTCTAAACGAAAACTCGCCACGATGGACTCTGGAGAGCAATGTAAGAGGAATGGAAGTCAATACCCCTGGAAATTTTACGAAAATTAGGAAAAATTTACGAAAAAAGGCACAATTTCTGCTTGCGCAGTATAAAAAATAGAATATTTTGCTCGATTCTATAACAATCCCATTCTGCTGTGGCAGATTGATTGAATGATTTTAATTCGTTATTTAGATCTGATCTTTGGTGAATATGCATTCAGTTTTGCCTTCTTTTCCATAGTATTAGACGGAATGCGCAACTGATTTCCACTTTCCTTCAAGTTATTAATTTGAAATATTTTATAACACATACTAAGCGCTAATATTATTAAAATTTCCCAGCCTTGGTGAAAACCTAGCACTGTCTGAGTGAATAGGGTCACTGAATATTAGTAATTAAGTCGGATTAAAATCCCAGAGAATGGGGTGGCTGTGTACACTGGTGTGCAAAAATTAAGGACGAGACGGTTTTTTCAATGCAACTTTGTACAAAAGCTTTCCAAATCAACACATTTAATACCGTAAGATCCCCAATACGTAAGGACATGAGTAATGTAAGCAACACTTACTAAAAGAAAAATCAGAGGGATAAAAAGAAGCTTTATTGAAAAAGTAGCATGGAGCGCAATGCGACTGAAGGCCGAAACATCCCTGTGATGGGTGTCCAGCAAGAAACATCCGGTCTTTAATAGGGGATATGATCTCATCTGACTGCTAGGCAGGTTTCACATCATTTGTGCATGCTGGATATGTGGTTGTTAATGAGCTGTTGAGACACTGCTGCTCGTTCCTCTTGTAGCACCAATCGCAGTTTCGGAATCGTTACTGGCGATAAGTTACGTGCTGCCACGGGTCTCCCTAGTAAGTTCCGTACATGCTTGACGGGATTTAGATCCAGAGACCTTGCCGACCAATCCATGTGTTCAATATCTTCACTCTCCAACAGCTCTTCGACAGTAACTGTGCGATGAGGTGGAGCGTTGTCGTCCATGAAGAGGAACTGAGGACCCATAGCCCTTGTGAAAAGACGCATGTAAGGAAGAAGAACCTCGTTACAATAGCAGTCCCAGGTGACGAACCTCCTTGGGAGATATGAAGGTCGGTCCGGCTACCAAGCATTATGTCTGCTCGAACGAGAACTCCGCGACCTCCAAAACAGTCCCTTTTGATGATGTTGAAGGGGTTATTGCGTGTTCCCCGCTCTGTCCAGATGTGTATGTGTCTAGAATCGCAACTCAGACTAAATCTGCTCTCATCTGTAAAGAGTACTCGTCCCCATTCATTGTCTCTCCAATTCCGGTGTTCCCGGCACCACAGAGAACGCCTTCTCCGATGGGCAGGCGTTAGAGGTACACACCGTACAGGGCGTCGTGCAAACAGACCACCACCGTGCAGTCTTCTGGCCACGGTAAAACGCGATATCGGTCGTCCAGTCGCCTGTGTCGTGTGTCTAGCGATTTCTCCCGCTGTCTGCCGCCTGTTTCTTCTGGCCTGTAAGGCAATATACCGGTCATCTGCGGGTGTGGTTCCTCGTGGACGACCACTACTAAACCCCCGGATAGCTGTTCCTGTAGTTTGAAATTGTCTCCAAAGTCGTGAAACGATGCTGTGAGCAATTCCGAACTCTGCAGCCACACTTGTCACACTGCGGCCTTCCTCCAACTTCCCAATGATTCGACCTCGGGTAAAAGCATCCAGATGTCGTCTAACAGATTGATTATTCGCCATTTCTCGCTGAGGCAGCAACTCGGTGTGATTTTAACTGCTATACGGCGTGCAATCTCTTTGCCAGAAATACTGATCTTACACCGACAACATGCTTTATACTACTCAGACACTCCCCCATTACGTCTACCTGCATATCTGCGCATGTGCTACCGTACATCACCTTACTTAATCTCCTGATTGGTCTTTCTGTCCGCTCTGCCTCTTCGTTCAGCTGATATGCTAATTTTTCGACTTCGTCCTTAATTTTTGCACACCAGTGTAATTATTTCTCTATCCCCTCCCATGCGCAACCTGAACACGAGACAAATTACACCAGAAAGTCCTTTTCGTAATCAGCCTTTCCTTTAGGCAAATGGCCATCTTAAGCAATATCAGGTGCACCGCAAACTCATGAAAGATTATATTTTTTCATTATATTCAACAGAATAAACAATCAAACCTAATCCCTAGTGAATATGGATGTTTCAGAGATTATTCAGATTAAAAGAAAAATATTACGAGAGCCTGTGAGTACAGAATTTCGACAGCATTAAGAAAAATTGTGGATTTGTGAAAAAACTAAAACTGGAAATTATCATTCAGGTCAACATGACAGTCAAATCATCAATTAAAAAATATGTACTGATAACAAAAACAAGATCAAAAGAAGAAAACATTACAATTTTCCAATTTAACTGTAAAGAAGTAAGAAAACGCAATTACGCCATTGATATGTTTAAAAAAAATCCCCCGTTTCATAATACTGGCCCACCAGCGGGCAAGCAGTAAAGTCGCTGAATACTGGTAGTTCTTTGGCCTGTGCTCAAATCCCGGGGATGTGTTGGTTGCAAGGAGATTTTCGTGGTTTGCCTCTTGTGTAATCTAGATATGAAACATTTTTTCTTAAAAAGTCCTCCACGAAGGCATACCTCGAGATACTTAGTCAGTTAACCTAACCTAGTCATCATAGTGTACAATCCCGGCTATATTATTCTAAGCGAGACACCGAAGAATATAATATCCTGTTTAATCATCTGTTAACTCTGTAATCAAATGAATGATTAGGGCAGGGATTTCCAACCTTATTCTTGCATCGACCCCTTTTTAAAAATATGGCTTTCTTCATTGATATTTTTACATTTTGCTCAATAAATACAGTTTACAACATAATCATAATACAAATAACTGCATGTTGATGACTTAAAGATTACAGTAAGACTAAGAATAGGCAGAAAAGTTTCGAAAAAAAAAAGGAATATTAAATTTGTGTTTAATTACTTTTTAGCCAAAAGGGTATAGTATAAATGTCGGTTCGCTTTTGAAATTGTTGCCACCAAATATTAGAGCCCTGTATTATATTTAAAGAAATTAAATAATGAAGAATCTGCATAAATGTATGTATATTTCTCGCATTGTGATAAAACAACAGTTCCTAAAGCCATCCAGTTTTGAATAAAATAAGTTTCCACCCGAATATGGGCATCTGGAAGCCCAAATTTGGAATTTGTTTTATTACCTGTTTCATATTTTGCAAAAGGTTGTCGAATTTTTGATTTACAAACTCAACGACTTCAAAGCGAGCAATGGCAACACTGAAAAAAAAATTATCTCCGCACGACTGTGTATCGAAAATTCTAAAGATAACGCTCATTGTAAAATTATTTTCCGATATTGCTGTTGAATTGAATTTTACGGTTTAAGTACGAAGAACATGATATTTAATAAATAAAGATAGCACACAAAACGTTAAAAAAACGCCCCTTTGGGCGTAATGTAAAATCTGAAAGTACTTTTTTTATTTTATTATTATTATTTTTAATTTTACAAACGAGATAAACGAGAAAACAAAAGTAAAAATGTTTTTAGAAACAAAATCACAGATTCGAATGGCGCAAAAATTCAATTTTAATGAACGGGGATGGTTGCATTCGATGTATCAATGCAATATTTTAATATTTGGCGTAAAATTGCTTAATTTATTTTTAGAGCACTTCGTTCAAAAATATTCAACCTGTTTCTGGCTTTCCGTCGCAAATTATAGGCTTGACTAAACTCTGCTTCCGAATAAGAGGAAGAAAAAGGTCAACAATGTTGATTTGGTAACGACCTTTATTTTGGGATATTTCTGTCGGATAACTTTTCAATTCCAAAACTTGGCGCACCTGTGTATTTGAATAAAATATATGCTTAAACATCTTCCTTCAGTGCAACCCACTCTTTTTGTATTACAATTTTAGTATATTTTACCCTTATACTGAATTTGTATGATTTCTTCCTTATTACGTAGTATAGCTTTATATCAATAAACAATTAATTATACATTTCATTGATACATTTTTGATCAATGGGATTGTGAACGAACTGCAGACTCTTTTCGGGTTTCGATCCCCTTATTATCATGACCCCGATTATTATTTAATTTCATTTACCCCTAAGGTCTCAAAACAGACCTCACTGGGAACCGCTAGCTTAGAGGTTGTTTCGAAAGTACTCGAGCAGCCAAGTTACCTTTACTGCCCTTCGAACCAGTACCAGTACTTCAGACAAGCTAACCTTACTGTATTATGCCCCATGGCATCTTTTCGGCGCCCTCAGCTATAAGATAATAGCTGGGGCGTAGCATAACTTTCACAAGAAATGTTTACTCACGGTTCTTCCGTTTTACTAAGAATTTTCCGTTTTTATTTTTCCAAATTCCGATTTTCGTTTTCGGAGCTCCATTTTAGAAGAAACGTTTCGCTTAGTGGGCCAAATGCAGTAAGGCCGGCCTTAATAGTAACATTCTTCCCCCTCCTTCCCAGACAACCTCAGCGCCAAGGTCTCCGTACTATGCTTGGCGCCCTGGATGAAAACCCTTCCAACATCCTCCCCCATAAACCAAAATAGAGAAATCTTGACTGAATTTTTTTTATGTTGTTATTGTGTTAAAAAATTACTGCCCAGACGGGATAACAGTTAGTGCCTCAAAGCCCAGATTCGAATACCGGAGAAGACATGTATTAAACTTATCATGCTCCCCCCTTAAACTTACAGTACTCAACACCCAACGACCATCGGTGTTCCCCACTGAAGTAATACTGAAATTTTACGCGTATATTTGAAAAATATCGTAGTATTTTTGCGTAGAATGTCTGTAATGATTTGATTTTATATATGTTTTGTTTTAACTTAAATATAAAATTATAGTTTTGAAAAATCAAATGTCATAATCTGAAAATATTTGTGATAAAATGAATTAAAGTAATACGCCTTTTTTAAATATTACTTGTATATTTTTTTGTAAAGTTGGCCTGCATTTTATTTGTAATTTACTTGTTAGAGCAAAATTATTTAAACTTATTTGTGGTTACAGGACAGCAAAGTCCTAAAAGTGTAACTCATTACAAAATCTTTTGTACTTAGAGTAATTTAATGATGCAACCCATCTAAACCGAAGTCATTTAAAGATGTAACTGTACTTACGTTTCTTTTTCTCTAAAATTTTCTCGTCAAGCTGACTCAGACGTAACCGTTGCAAGTTATCATTCTACTGAATGGATACCTACCTACATTTGGATACTTTGCGAATTTCCGAATTTCGTTTTGCAAATAATTTTATCCAGGGGTCCAAATACAGTAAGGCTGGCCGTGGCATTAAAAATGTGTTTCGGGAAAATCCTCAGCGCCAGGGTCAATTTTATTGTACGTGGCGCCCTGCGTAAATCTTTCTTCAGTGACCTTCCTTACCGAACAAAAATAGGGAAATTATAATAGTTTATTTACAATTATTAGAGTGTTTTACAAAAAGTGTTCGTTCCCAAATTTGCGATCTTGCTAAAAATTTTGTCCATTTTGCAAAATAAAATTTTTGTCCAGGGCGTCAGCTACAATAAGGATGACCTGGCTCTAAAGATGTTGTTGTGGTTTCACATCTCCCCTCTCAAGATATCCTCAGGCGAAGGCTAGACTTTACTGTATTTGGCGCTCTGGGCGAATCGTTTTTCGGCGCCCCCTTAATAAACCAAAATTTGCGAAATAATGATAACATTTCACGCACATGCTTTTTCTTGTTCTGCCTGAAAAAAAGAAAAATCTTGACTTTTCAATGCAATGCCATTTTGTGTTGGATGCCCCGAGAGGAGGCATAATACGTTACTCCTCAGCGGCCACTATGAGAAACAATGATTTACAATGTAGGAATATTAAGCAGAAAATTGCCGCAAAACGGAGAAAGTCAATCAATGGATGGAGCTCTTTACAACCGGTTTCTGTTGTCCACACAGTTGACCTCCGAGGGTCAACGTATCGTTTGAATTGGCTTTGGCGGGGCGAAATGTTTCTCAGACGATAATGCGCTAAATTTTCGTTTAAAACGCTGATCGTAAGAATTCTTCGATGAGCAATCAGCTTGGGCTTTTGAAAATGCGCATACAATTGCTAATTGGCGTAGGCAGTTTGAAAGAATTTTAACAATACTACTAACATTTATCGATCGTTTCCAGTTTACCAATACTCCTTGATTTTCAATAAACGCGGATCTTTTCTTTTGTGAAGTGCGAGTTGAGTTAATTGGCTTTCGCTGTGGGGTTTGGGAGAAGCTTTGTTTCTCGCATTGGATCATAATTCAACTTTCATTGATCTTTCGAGAATTGATTTAAAAGATAACTCAATCTATATTCAGGTTGAGATATCGGTATTTTGTGGATTTACTTTTGTTGTGTCTGACCTCGTGGAAACAAACTGACTGTCTGGCGCTAATAGGGATGGATTGTTATCTAAGAGGAAATGTTAATGAATTTTTTTCATTATCGATAATCTTTTTTCGCTTTCGATTTTGAATCGTGAGTTTTAAATGTGTTTTTTCAGTTTATTTCTAAAGGTCTTTTTTCTCTGTATTCTGTTTCGCCATAAAACTATCTTTTTACATATTACCCTTTTTTCTTTTTTAAATATTATCCATTTTTATTACATACTAGCCGCTAGGCGGCCAGCCTTCGTTTGGCTTTTAAATGTGCCGAAAAAATGTCTAAAGGGTCTGTCTCTAACACCAAACATTAAATTTAAAAAATGCACAAAATTTTACTCTGCAGAACATGCAGAACAACTTTATCAAAGAAACATTTTCAATAAAAATGTATTATATATAAACAAGTATTTTTTTTAAGTCAATTCTTACTTATAAGAATCTTCGCTACATAATGGGACATTACATCCGCTTCATCCAACTCTACAAAACTACAATTCTTTAATTCCATACACTTTAAAAATCTTTAGAAATCTGTCTTACTGTTGCCACTCATAGTTAAATTTACTCATTTGTTAAATATTACAGTCCCATTTATCACAGTCATGTACAATATTTACAAGTTGTTATAAAATTTATTTTTACAGCACGTGAGAACTCCTAATAAACGGTCATTATTTGTAAGTCTTAGTATGTAAAATATGTGAAATTTTAATATGTGAAATTTTAAATATGTGAAATTTTAAATTTTAATTATTTTTAATGTGTGAAAAAAACTGTATTAACATCAAGTGTCATTCACTACAAATCTAAAAAATTGTGTTTGAACTTGAGTGGATGAATAAAAAGCATTTTATTAACGATTGAAAATTTGACCAAGATATAGGAAGAGTGTGAGCTAATAGTAGGAATTTAAAAATAACAATGAAATAAGCAATGTCCCTTAATACAAATATTAATTATCCTAATAAATAAATTAACCAGTTTCCCGTTTCTTCTCGCGACAAATGCCCAGTATTCAAGAGAAGCATTAAATTTAAAAACGGCGCATAATTATAGCCCTTATTTTTCCGAGTGGCAACAGTGCTGATATCGCCAACAATGCCAACAATGATTGCTAATATAATGAGAGAGAATTATCGATTTGATGCAATTTCATCGAAACACACACACACACACACAAAAATCTCATTCGAATTTTGAAAAAAATCGCTTCGAGGTACACTGGCTCCCTATGCACTCCCTATGGGCCAAATTTCGTAGCCCTGGGGTCTATTAGCTTACGCAGCACGAACGAAAGACACACACACACAAACAGATTCTTCCTTTTATATATACAGATTATCCTTTTCACACACATTATCTTCTTTTATTCATAGTATCCTTTTTTATTACATAAAAACCTACATTTGGATACTTCGCGATACTTGTTTTTATAAATTATACTTTTTTTCACATTATCCTTCTTTTTTACATATTACCTCTTTTTTACATATTATCCTTTTATTATTACGTAATATCCTTCTTTTTTACATATTACCTTTTTATATAGTATCATTTCTTTGTTACATAATATCCTTTTTACATAGTAGCCTTCTTATTACATAACATCCTTTTTTTACAAATTAACCTTTAACTATGACCCTTTTTTATATATTATCCTTTTTATTACATATTTTCTTTCAAAAATTATACTTTTTATTCATATTATCTTACCTTTTTTTAACATATTATTTTTTTTATTATATAACATCTTTTTTCTATTCTTTTCCTCTTTCACAATTGACTTTTCCTGGCTCCCGGAGTCGTATTTATTTGGTAATGCCTGAAATTTTGGAAACTTCGAGAGAAATTGGTCTTAGAGCTTCAAATATGCTTTATCTTGAATCTTCCAGAAAATCCGGAAGTTAGCGAGAAATTACCAAATTTTGCCAACCTGACAACAGAAACTGTCACTGAGGAACGTTGTTGCCCCTATGTAGCTTTCTAATTGAGATATATTTATAATTTAAATACTGTGCGATTCAGAATTGAAAGATCAATCCTATATAAGAAATAAACACTTGTAGTACATAAAACATTCGATTTGTTATGGACGTTTATTTAAAGGTGCCTGGTCCCTTTACTTAGTGGTCTCAAACTGGTGGCAGGCTGTCCGCTAGCGGTCTCCGAAACTTTGAAGTCCAAGTTCACATTAATTTCATTATCATTAAAAAGTGATCTTCGATAACGCATTAGTAAATGGAGCTAATAATTACAATTAACATTATTAATTATATATTATTAAAAAATTTGAATATACAACTTTGATTAACGTTTATTCCTGTTTGTCAAAAAAATACTAAATAAGTGCGCTTAATAACGAATTTTTACACTCTGAGAATAATCGCTTTGTTTTATAATGTGAACGGAGTTTTTTTTTTCGCAATTCGAAATTTTTGAGAAAAGAACCCGATAAGCATCTGACCGAGATGAAAATAATTTCTAGTATTATTTTTTCCGCTTCAGACTGCCTTTACGTACAAAATTTACAGTTATTATGCATTTTAATTTTTGCGTCGAACAAAAATTTGACAAATAAGCCAAAGAGATTAGGTTATCATTGCTTATTCTCATATTCTCATGTTCTGTGCCACTTGAAAAGTTTTCTCTGAAAATTTGGAAATTTTTCACACTTTGCTTATTTTTAACTAAATTGAAATAAGCTATTTATTGATTAATTAAACAGTTTAGAAATGTCTGAAAGAAATGTGTTTTTAATTTCATATTTAGCCGCAAATATATTTGAAAAAATTTATTTTTGTAAAAAATAGCATGTGTTTAGAGCATGCGTTCGGCCCTCGTGCAATCTGAATTTGACTTAAATGAAATATTAAGTTATATTTATATTTGATTTGAATATATATGGCGTCTTATTGGCGTCTTATATGGCGTCAATATTTAATTACGCAGTATCTCTGTCAAGAAGCTTAGAGATGCCGATATATCATGGCAGTTGTCGGCTTAAATAAGAACATTTGTAAACATTTGTAATCTGACTCCAACTGTTTTTAAAGATAATGTTTATATTCGCTTACCAATTCTTCAACTGTGGGAAATTCTGGGTAATTATCTGTGTTATCGAAAAGGAATAAGGAATTTATACAATCGTGAGAAGTTTAATTATATCGTGTACAAAACAATGCCGTATTTTCGGAAAAATTTTCCGAAATGAATGCATCGCTTTAACCGGACGATATCTTAAGAAATGTAGGTTTATTTTTTACGGTACAATGGAAAATTTAATACCTGACAATTCAATAATAGGGAAGAATTCGTACGAGAAATACCAAAAGAAGAAGAAAAATTGCTGAATAACGGCAATAGTAGCATCCGCAACACTACGTAATTTAATTGTGCATAATCTGGAGCATAAAAATTCAATATTCTCTCGATTATCCGGGTAAGAATTACCGAATTTGCGGAATATCTGTGCTTTACGTTACCCATGCACTTGCACTCAACGCTATGCGCGAGAGTGCGTGAAAAACACACGTAAATTCAAGCAGGCTCTAAAAACCACTGAATTGCGTCTTTAGGTCCAGTTTCAACGTTTATCTTCATTACTAAGCGAAGAAGCTATTGACAAGTATATTAGTGCCGAGATAACAATGATTTCTGTTGAAGTTCTATTGGACTTCTTCGATCAAAGGGGATTCGAAGGGAACTGCATATCGAAAAATACGCAGCGAAATCCGACAAATATTTAAACTCTCTAAAAATGATTACAGATGTTTTTAAGAAGTATACACATACAATTTGCAGGCAAATCGACAGATTGTATTATCCGTATTTTTTTATCATCCATGACACGTTTAATCCATGATATTAATCGAGATTGCGCTGTATTGTTAAACCATCCATTGGAAATAAATTGCTCAATCTCTTCGCTGTTATTAAATAATGAAGAATCTGTTTGTATTGTTCTGGGCGTATGGGTTTATAATGGATTGAATGCACACAGAACCAATAGTAGCTTCATAGAATTTGTTTTTCCAAACCTACAGTTCTGGAACTCTTCAGAAAAGTACTCTTGCAACTCTTCTCAATATAACAGAGTAAAATCAGTAGTTACCACGTCAATCTACTAAGAATATGAAACATAACGCAATGCAAAGAGCATCCAAAGAAAGCAGCTGGCACGGAGATCTCTCTACAGTGAAGTGAACTGTGAACTGAAAAACTGAGAAATAATGCTCATTGCGGGTTTATATAGTTTTCCCCCCAACAGCAGATAATAACTTCCATTTCTCGAAACTACTGGGAGGCACATACGGTTAAAGTTACATATAAAGGCCGGATTCGATTACAGTTACATATCGGGATCAGTTACAGTACCAATCACAGTTATACAGGGACCACACAAGAATGTCGCCAAGTCTGGCGACCTAGAATTGCTGAAGGCTCAATAACGTCGCTTTCTTGCACATGCTTTAGATGGTTTCTTTCCTCCTCCTCATACTCTTTTCCTACCTATCTTGTGGATAGATGGCTTGGATATTGTTTGAATGCTGGATTATTCTCCGTATGAATTTTATGCTGCGCCAAACTGGTTCGATTTACATCAGAAGATGTGAAGAAAACATCTTGAAATTTTTGAATGACACCTACTTCAGCATTCCTGTCTTCATCGCTTAGTTGTGCATTCTGCAATAATTCCGATGTTAAGCCTTTTGGAAGACGTATACACTAAAGGTCTAATGGTTCGTTTAACGCAAGTCACTGGAGTACGTGCAAACACTTCGCTTTTTTTAATGATTTTCTTCTTATCACTTACGTTGGCAACTCTCACCGGGATGACGGTCTTTGGCAGGTCCACCAGTGTTGAGGCTAATAGTTCTTTCGGACTATTACAGTTCTTAAGATATTTCTTTAAGCTGTACCGGAATGCTTTGGTTATAGCTAAGGATCCACGAAGTAAAAATTCCGTTTTACCTGGTAGTGAGATATTGTCTTCAGCTGTGATTTGGTGGAGGGATTTAACTTCATATTTAATTCCAAAGAGCATTATGTCCTCAGAGGTAGAATGCAGTTTGTTATTTTTGTAAAATCGTACTTCCTGAGAAAGTCTCATCGAAGTAGCCGAGGTTCTATAATATCTGCTATTTGTGCCGTATGATAGTGGACGACACTTCCAAAGATGATGTTACCGTTTAACGTTCCATCGATTTCGATTTTATCACCGCACACAATCTGGAGGGTAACACTGGGCTGTATCCAGTTATTTTAACCTTCCGATTGCTGAGCGAAATCTAAGATGATGGTAACATTACCTTCTGTATCGATAGCCATATTGGAATGAACTCCAATTATGTGTCCCATGATAAAAGGTTCATTATGGCCAGCACTCACTACAGAAATCTGAAGCAATTTAAAATGGGGTTTCTCGTTATCGGCAATATCCGTGCACCGAGATGGCCACTAATTAGTTTTCTCTCCTTCTTACCGGGAGCGGTTTTAGTTTCCGTGTCTTGGGTTGTTCTGCAGTTTCTTCGTACATGGCCTTCAGCACCGCAGTTTTAACACTTTGGGGTCGGTTTCTTGTGACTCCTATTCCGTCTCAAAGCACTGACATACCTTGTTAAATCTTCTAGACGATGCAGTCACAAAAGGCTAGATGAAACAGCCTTTCGACATCCGTGGTAAACCCCTGGAATGTTTCCGTGGGCTTCTGTCTGGGAGATTTTGACTGAAGCCAGCCATTGTCTTTTTAACTCTTCTCATCTAAGTACGTGCCCAAGGCTCGGATAGAGCTTCGAAGGCTAGCCTGCGGTTTTCGGGAAGAGTTTGAAGGATACCCGGTGTATCTTTTCTTAGAGAAGTGGATAGCTTTAGAGCGGGTCGGGAAGTCATACTTTAAGAATTTAAAGGAATCGGAATTCTGTCCAGCTGTTACTAAGGATTTCTTTAAGCAGTCAGCTTCAATGATTGACTAGAGAAACTCTGTCAACGCTTTGTTGTTTGACAGCAGAAGCTCTTTCTTTGATCTGTTGTTTGACAGGAGAAACTCTTTCTCCGATTTTTTGTTCGACAGCAAAAACTCTTTCTTGAATTTTTCCAGCTTTGATTTCAACCGTGTCTATCCTGCCTTACATAACTTCAGACTTGTTTTCTATTCAGTCATTTCCCTTTTCATTTCCTCTTGACCTGCCGAATCTTTTCTTGAACTGACTTGACTAACCCTTTCAAATTGAGTAACTTTTCTTCTTGGTCCGCTTTCGTCTCGTCATGACCCATTTTGATATCTTCTTAAACTGACTTCTTGACCCCCTTCATCTTTTCTTGGCTTGCTTCCATCTTTTCTTGAACTGCTTCCATCGCTTCTTTAACGGATTTGATAGCCCCATACATCTTTCCTTGGAATGCAGCTGAGGCTGTCACCAACTGTCTCAGTTTCTCATCCATCGCATTGTCATCGGCATTACTTTCCACTTTTGAAACACTAATTTGTTGTATGCATAAGCTTTCTTAATAGATTGAGTGCACACAGAATAAAAAAAAATTTATAAAATTTATTTTCCCAAAAGAAACACTTTGCAGTTCTGACACCGTTCATAAAAATACTTGCAAATCTCTTTTCAGTATGCAAGAGCACAATTAGTAGTTACTACTTCAAATAACTAAGTACGTTAAACCCATACAGTAAAGCGCAACTAAAAAGAAAAGCTCGGACGGAGATCTGTTAGTACTCTGAATTCATCTCTGAACTGAAAACTGAGAACAGATGCTCTCTGCGGTTTTACATAATTTTCTTCATACAGAAATCTGTAGTACACCTTCCATTTCTGGAAATTTCTGAAAGGGATATACGGTTAAATTTACATATAAGGGTCGAATTCGGTTACAACTCATATCAGAATCAATTACAGAACCAATTACAATTATACAGGGACCAGACCAAAATGTTGCACAATGGTCGCCAAGTCTGACCACTTTTGGCAAAATCTCACCAAAACTCTTTCTTTACCCTGCAGAGCTTTACTGTCTTCAGACTTTTCGTATTACTTTGTGGAAAACTCATAGCAATATTTTACCCATATTATAGAAAAAAGGAAGGCAGCTGCAGTCATCGAATTTTAAGCACATATAATTGTCCTATTTCTATCCCCCCTCTCCCGCAGTTGCATATTGCCTTTCGGCAAAGAGTAAGGTATTTAATTTTTGTTTCAAATTTAATCTGTTTAAAAGCAGTAAACCCAGTTGTACATTTCTATTCATATGAATGACTACCTGGACCCATTCAAATTTGTATAAATAGAGAGCTGTATTCGCGTGTTTGCCTTTCATACAAATCTAGTTTTATTCCGATCTTGATGGAATCTTGTACACTTGATCTTCAAAACAAGAGGAAGGTCACTGACCACATTAGATTTCTTAAAAATTAATTACCCCATGGAATCCGCACTTTTTATGTGCATATATTTCACGCTAAGTTAACGAGCTTTTAATTTAAAACTCAGAGAGTTAAAGGTTTTGTTTTGTCACTTTGCAAAACGTGAAATATTTGTTTCAAATTGAATAAAAAATTCGACATTAAAAAAAAATATATTACCACTCAGCAAAACGTAACATTCTCTCGAATTTTATAAACAAACTCAGCTGAGAAAAATGTTGCCGTTGCCCAAATTAAAATGTTTATAACGTGCTATAGTTCAGCAAAGTGGAAGCTATTTAATTTTTCTTTTAAATGTACTTAGTTACTAATTAAAAAATTAAGCGATTTAAAAGCAATAAAGGCAGATTTTTTTCAGTTATCATTAATTAATAGCTGAAGGATGAAATTACGCTAACTGGATTCATTAAAATAATCTGTGTATGTGTTATAAATTTTGTATAATGTAACATGAAAGGCCTTAAGAAACGAAGCTTTGCTGGAAAGGTAATATTACAGGGAAAAATCTATTTAACGTTGAGATAACGTTGTCTCGCTAAACTGGCGATATCTCGCCAAGCTAGCGATGGTTTTGGAAAATAATTTTTATAGCCAAATTTGACGAAAAATCGCCAAAAGTCGCCAAACTTTGCGGCCATTTGGCGACATTTTGGTTTGGTCCCTGTATAACTGTAATTGATCTATATATGTAACTGTTACCGTATCCGTCCCTTACATGTAACTTTAACCATGTATGCCTTCCATAATTTCAATAAATGATAGGTACCAGAGATTTCTTGGCGGCCGTGGAAGAGCTTTATAAGACTAAAGAGATCATGAATTCTGAGTTTTTCAACTCAGAATAGACTTCGCTGTATTGAGAAATCTTCGTGCGTGTTTGCTTTTTACTTTAGGAAAATAAATTTTATACAGCTATCATCGGTTCTATGTGCGTTCGATCCATTACGAACCGTACGCACACACCAGCACTAATGAAGAGTGCCCTTTTTTGTTTGTTTGTTTGTGTGTGTGTAGTTCATACAAATCTGCAATTATTTCCGATGTTGATGACATCTTGCGTACTTTACCTTCCAAACAAGACGAAAGTCACTGTATATAAAATTTCTAAAAAGCCATCCCACGTTGTTCATACTTCCGGCATTTATATTAGAATGGTGCACTTACGACACCTATCTTGGATACACATTTCCCGTCTTAGGTTCATGTCACCGTTGTTGCATTCCCACTATCAATAGAAGTCATGCATGTTAAGTAAGGGATTCCTAATTCATTTTACAGAATAAATATTAATATTTCTATCTACACAGTTTCAGTTCTGAAATCAAGTCACCCATCTTTGGTTCACGTCACCGTTCTTCCGTTCCCGGTTTCAGTTCTTAATAAAACCGTTAGATGGAGCCACGTTCATTTACTCTTGAGGAGGATGTCGAACTTTCCAGAAGAGTTTAATATTTAAAGCAGAATTGTAGCACGCTCTCTATCCGTTTTTCGCGAACGTTTCGAAAACGTTGAAGAAATCGGCCACAGTGGATGGTGATTTTTAGCTTTTACTAAAAACGTTAGATGGCGCCATGTTAGTTATCTCTTTAGAACGTTTTAGAATTCTTCAGAAGAATGTAGAATCTTTATTGGAGAATTTAAATGTGCTATGTATCTGCTTTTCACGAATACGAATTTCGAAAAAATGTGCCTCCATCCTTCTAGTGAAGCCTCTTCAGTTTGCATAAAGCCCAAGCGCTAAATATTGCTGTACCCCAATAAACTCAGTTGTTTTATGATCATATTTTATTTTTTCGATTAGTCCCTTGCATGGCTTCTCACCTTAAATTATTATGAAAATATAGAATGGTTTTAATGAATCAGATTATTTCCTTAATTTCAGCTAACAATTAATAATAATAATAAAGAAGAACTCTTTTTCTAAATCGCTTAATTTTTTAAAAAATAACAGAAGATTAGAATTGATACTTACTCTTTGAAGTCGGAAATATTATGTTTTGCCGAATGCAACAAAAATACCTGCAAATGAAGTAACAAATAAACAGTTAAATGCAAGACATGTGGCCACAAAATAGGTTAAACACAAATTAAACCATGAACTTTTCTTCCTAAAAACAATAAATAAGTAAATAAAAAAATACAAAGCATCACAACAATGCAGAAAAACAAAAGTACAGTCCTAAAAGATTCAAATTTTTACAATGCAAAAGTACTCGTCACTTAATCTCTTAACGTAATAAATTAATTTTTTTCTAAACTGATATTTTATTTTTAGTTGCGTACAAATGCAAGCATTTCTCTCATATATTTGTACACAGCTCCTGAATATGATTTCAAACTTTAAAATTAAATATTTTGACCAATTTCTATCGCCACAATTTTGTTATTTTATTTTTTACAATGATTATATGAGTTTTTTAAACAGGACCGTATTATTTAAATATCGTGTTTAAATATCGTGTTTAAATATCGTGTTTAAAAATCGTATTTAAATATCGTGAATGGCTCTAATTTAAAAAATACCAAATCATTTTAAACATTTTAAGACCAGTAGTTGCTGCTTCTTAAGAACTTTTTGTGGATACGGTGCATCTTGTGTAAAACATTGTATAACGTACATTGTCTAAAGCTGACCAACGCCCGAGCGGTAAAGTCGCTGAACACCGGTAGTTCGATTCCAGGCAAACGGCTGACTGCATGGCCTTTTCGGTTTTCCCTATGGGTAACGTGAATAAGATCCAGTTTCCCTCAGAAAGTCCTCAAAGAAAGCATTCCTCCTCTTAGGCAGAATAGCCCTCATGGCTTTGTTGTATTTAAATTACCTAAGCCCACGTGTAATGGAGATACTAGCCTTTAAAAAGGTTGTCATGAAGACATCCCTCAGGCAAATAGTCCTCGACGGCATTGTCCTGTTCGGATAAACCAAACCAGTCATTGTGTAAAACTTAAGCTAACATTATGTAACATATATTTGTGTAAAACATTCCATTTTAAATCAGGTTCTTGGTTCTCGGGAGGTTCTTTCGGGTAGCGTGACTGATAAAAAGTTCTTACGGATTTTAGCCCAAATCTTTATAACGTCCTATTGTGTGATTTTTTGCAGAAAGGTGCACAAACTAAAATTTGAAATTTAAAACTTCGTTTCTGCTTCAAAACTATATTTTTGAAATCTGTAATGAAAAAAAAAAGGGGTATTTGAAATTCTAGATATTTTAAATATTGTAAAAGGATTTGAGATCCTCGCTGAAACGGGAAACATGCCACATGTTTCGTAAAATCTGGACTACCGCTAAGCAATTTCCCCCGCCCCCCCCGGTTGCAATTCCTATCCTAATGTTGGTTCTAAATTCTGCTGCCCGATGTCTTCCTATATTCTAAAATACTGCCATCTCTAAATTTTATTGCTTGAATTTTGCTGCCCTTATTTCTGCTCTGCAATTATTTCCTAAGTTCTAAAAATTTTGCCTCCCCTAAATTTTATTGCTGGGTGCTTGTCTACATTCTATACACTGTGCCGCCCTTAAATTCTACTGCTATTTATCTCCTTAAATTCTAAAATTTTGCCGTGCCTTGGATTGATCTTAAAGTATTAATAATTATAATATTAAACACATCATCAAACACTTCATCAAATTACTTCATCAAGTAGACGTGATTCTTTGTTATAAGGTATTACTTCCTGCAAAACCAAAAGCACGATTTTCTAAGCGAAATTCTTTCAGTAAAAGATGTATGTGTAATCACAGCTTATACCACCAGAGGGCACTAAGCATCAATGTACGGATTCAAGGTTGCGTGGCGAGTATATTTGAAACTGGTATGTTATAAAGCGTAAGAGGAGTCGATTATGAGATTAAAAATTGGATTGGTTATTAATCATACCGTTATAGCCGTCTGATTTTTAACTTCTAAATAATGAATTTTGCTACCGTAATAATTAATAAAGGCCAACTTAATTATGTATCTTAATTTTTCTTTTTTAACCAAAGCCAACTGTTACTTATTCACTTACTATCACCAGCTGCGCTCGTAATCTTGATTCCCATTTTTTCTTTGATTCGAATCATTTTTCAGATAAGGATGCTACCAATAAATATAATTACCATGGATTTTCTTAAAGAAATAATATAGCGAATAAAAAAAAAAATTATGGAAACACAAATAAAATTATATTGTTCCCAATATAATTGTCGTAGATTATTTTTAAAGAAACAATATAGCGAATATGAAAAAAATGAATGTCAGCACTTAATACTTTTTCGGAAATTCTGAAAATGGGCTGCTTTAAAATTTTTTGTGAATCTACTGTTGAATTTTATGCGGCGCAAGGAAGAAGAAAGGGATGTTTAATAATAAAGTTTTAAAAAGCCATAATTGTGCAAGCAGGAGTGAGTCCAAGAGACCAAGTAAACTATGAGCTCAGCGAGAGCATAAAAAATCTTAACAAATCCTCTGGTGCGACGTTAAAATCTCATTTGTTACAGATTTTCCTTTTTTAATTTTAATTTTATTTTTTATGTTTTTATTAATTTACTTAATTTTTTTGTTTGAGAATTTTTTTTATTAATTTGTGGGGTTCCACCCTTTTATTTAACAATTAAATGTGGGGAACCTCTTACACAGATAAGCTAAAAATCGCTTGAGTGTGTGAACAGAGACATAAGACTCAAGAAGGATTAATTACTCTTTATTTCTCAACATAAGATTTAACACAGTCGGCTTCTATCTCAGAGCGTACAGCAAAGCCTCCACTTGGGCTTGAACTCAAAGTATAAGAACTAAACTAACGCTTAATTAAAAAGATGTAGCCGAAGCTATCAAAATTCTAAGTAGTTGGCCCCTAATTCTCAATTAAGTAGGCGAAGCTATCAAGGGCCTGAAGTACGGCCGACCATAGTAATAGCTTAGAGAGAGACGTAGCCCAAAGGCAAACCCGAGCTAGTCAGAAACTCTGGCTCTCTAACGTAGTCACTGAAACTTCGACTTAAATACTACTCTTACTCATTTGCATTAAACACGATTCTAAAAACACCTTCTGGTAGGAAATTGTAAACTGAAAATGGAAAGGATAGGAAAGGATAGGCTTTAACTAAAGATAACTGTTAAAACCTTAGATAAGACAAATTTCATGGGTTAAATGCAAACTTTTGTATTTTAATGTTGAATGTAAAGAAATATTTTAAATCTAAACTACTAAAATAAAAAAAGTATAAAGTCTAAATAAATAAATAATTAAAAAAAACTTTTAAAACCTAAAATTACAGATTCAAATGTTCTTTTTTTTTCTAATAAAGGCTTATTAATTACTAGCTGTAATAAAATTCGTATGAAGAAAATCATTTCATGAAACAGGATGAAAACTGCTTAATGCGTGAACGCGTGCACCTTGAAGTTCGAATTCTGAATTTCGAATTTTTTATATATATATTCCATATTTTGAGTAAGTTTAATTAATTTTTAAGAGACTCCAGTTTTAAAATACTGCTCGAAATCAACTGTTTTGTATGTCTTTAGCTCGCCAGACTGTTGTAATACGGAAAAGTGTAACGTATTTGGCTTTCACTTTTAATCAGCAAACTCGGGTATTTAGGAGCAAATTATTGCAACTACCTTAAAATACTTTTATCTTCCAAGCGCTAAGATGATGCCATTGGTTAAAGCGTAAGATACTTAATTTATATTTAATCTGTCAGTTACTGCGTTACATATTAACCAAGCAATTTCAGAGCAATAAACGTAGTTTTTAAGAATATTTTTTCTACTTTTTAATCTGCTTGATTTAAATGCTTTTAAATTATGAGAATAAAAGACGATTCTGTTTCTCAAAGTTCATTCACTCGATTTACCATCTACTCGCATGTTATTTGATGAAGAAATACGCTTGAAGGAAGAAATAACATATCTACCAATCATATTTGACAACAAACTCATTTTTAGGTTTCATTTTGCTAAAATCAAAAATAAATTTAATATTTCGATCGCTAATTTAATACTTCTTGCCAAAAAACATAGTAATCTTTCTCTTCAAAATAAAACTTTTTTTTATAAATCAATAATTCTAACTTTACGCCTCCCCTATTGTACATGGGCCCATGCTGTAAAAATTAATCTCTACAAAATTCAGATCTTGTGTATAAAGCCTTAAGGAAATTGTCAGTTTCTTTATAAGAAATAGGATGTTACATACGGATTTAAAAATTCAAACAACCATAAATACATTTTCTAAACTGTTCGCCGTTTTCTCCTACAGTTTTGAACATCATCAAAGCCACAGGCGGATGAAGCTATCGGGAATCTGGGAAATTTCCCCAGCCATCGATGGGAGTAAATCCGCCATGTTACAGTCACCTTTATGCAAGTCGGCGATTGTTCACTAAAACAGAAGTCTTCATACAGATGCTGTGACATAAAGGTGACTTCATGACGAGGAATTTGAATTTCATAAAGGTGCAAGTGCCTTTATTAGGAGATTATCATTTCGACGAAATGTACTTTCTTCAATTTATAAACTGAGCTTAGTAATGGTAACCAGCTTTATAAAGGTACGTTCACCTTTTTACCAGGACATTCTTGGCCAACAGAGCCAGTTACGACGGAGCGGTAGCGTCTGTAAACACTGGTAGTTCGATATGCGTTCAAATCCCGGCTAACGGGCTGGTCACTTGGGCATTATTCATGTATAACGTAATTACGAGCCAGTTTCCTTTAGAAAGTCTTTTACGAAGACATCCCCCCTCTTCGGCGACAGCCGAAGCGTGTTTTTTCACAATTTAACAAACCAAACCAAATCTTGGCCAGTATCGGCATATTTGTATAAAGGTGCCAGAACCTTTATAATGGAGTATTCTAGAAGGAAGAAGCAATTATAAATGTACGACGGTTTTTTCCAAGTTCTAAATTGAATTTCCTAAGGGGCTAGCACTTTTATGCACCTCTCTTACTATTCATTCAAATAAAGACCTAGGCGCGGGACTGGTATCTCAATGAAGACTGCATTTGATAAATGTGCCAGACACCCCTCATATCTTGATGAATTGCTTCAAGTCGGTGACTGCTCACTTCGATCTTTAAAGGAACATCCCGGAATCTTAAAGAAGCCTGCGTTCTTCATGGTAAACTGAACTTCCTAACGATGGCAGGCACTCCCTATGCTGTGTGAAAGAGGCCGAAGCCTTTACTGAAATTGACACCTGTTCACTTACATCTCCAAAGGAATGTTGATGAAGACTACTCTGTGTGGTACATTCTGCACTTCACAAGGGCCGTGTCTTTATGCTGAGCATCCTTGTATACTGGTCAACACACACTTATACAAACTGACTTCGCTGATCAGATCATCCCATCCGCCTCTGATCAAAGAACTCTAATTTCGATTCAAAATCATGAACCACAACATACTCTTATATACGAAAATCCTACACGAACCACAACATACTCTTACATAAGAAACTCATGCATAAGAAAAGCACGCCTACCCAGTTAATACGCCTCTTTTGTAACAACTAGCATCATTTTAAGACGGCATTTCACACAAAGAAAAATTCAGATGTTTTTGACGGAGATCCCACTGCTGATTCTGCGCACCTGCAGCGGGTTGTTTCCCGGAACTTCATCATACTTCATAATATTAAATATTTTTTTCAGATGATACCAGTTGAACTCATTTAGTCAGCTAGTTATTATACAAATGATTTTAATGATTCATGCTAGCGTCATTTCACGGAATTAACAACAATACAAATGAAGAACTATGTTTATGGCTTTGAAATCGCGTAGTTTCTTAATCAATAATAAACAGATTCAATTCTAAATGAAAATTAAATATCATGGCAAAACAGGCCGATATTTATGCCGCTTTGTCAACAGGTAATAAAGAAACGATTTAAATATCTCTTACGCTTATAACATACCATATTGGCCAAAATAAAATATTTTTGTCTTCGCCCGGAAGATAAAAATATTTTATTTTGGGCAATGGCAACACATTTCTTTTAAATCGCCTAAATTTTTAGCTAAATACGTGAATAAAAAATATGTGATCGCTTTAAAATAGTTTTTCTGATCGCTTAGTTTGTTAATCAGTAACACACAGATTCAATTCGAAAGAAAAAATAAATACCTTGCATTTTTCGAATGGCAATATATTGATGCATGGAGGATGAATATGTTTTTCTTCCGACAGGGACAACGTAACTTCGTTTAAACAGATTATTTGTTAATAAAAATTTCATTACATTAGCACAAGAGCCTGCGTATTAACACAAAAGCCTTAAGTATTACATAAATAAAAAAAATCATCTTTAGGTGGACAAGGGACAAGGGTGCATCCCTTCATTCATACATATATATAGATTCTTCATTAATTAATAATACAATGTTCTGCTTTTAATAAAATTGAACTTCCTTCTAAAACTAAATTATCTATAACTAAATTATCTTTGTGAATAATACAAAAGTTTACGTTTTTTTGCGCCAACCTTATCCTTAGCAAATAGATGAATGGATAATAGATTATTTACATTCGCTTTGCATTCCTATTGTTCATTGTTTTGCTAGATATTAATTGATACATATTAAAATTGTTCATTAATCTTTATAATATAAAACAGGAACTCTAATAAGTTAATTAAAGATGAGCAATGATTATTTAGTATCACCAAAAATAAAATTTTCAGCGTTATTAAAAAAATTACCTTAAAATTTTCCATTAAGTTGTAGGAACATTAGGTTATTTTGAAGCAAGAGATATGAAAAATGAGCAATGCCCTCGCCGGGACTCGAACCTCGTACTTCTCGAATACGCGTCGAGTGTGCTGGCCATTACACCACGAAGGCATGCTAAGAAGGCGGGAAAAATACCTTATATACTCCTCCTTTTAAAGGACAACTTGGGATTAGGAGACCCAATCGCCAAATTCTGGTGGTGGAAAATCATCATCCACCACCTTTTTTAGTTCAGGCGCCATTAGACATTAAGTTATTTCTCGCGTAGACGCGCCGTAGAGACATTAAGTTATTTCGAAGCAGGAGACGTATAATGTTCTCGCCAAGAAGGCTTGCTAAAAAGGAGCAGAAATACTTTATAAAATATCGAAAGATTTATTGAAGCATCAAATATTAAATGTCACCCAAAACAAATATTCATCTTCATTAAACATTAATAGCAGCATCATTTCTTTAGCATCATCAAAAACGAAGTACCCTTTACTTAAATAGTACCTTCAAATTTTTCTTTAGGCTTGTAAACAGTAATAGGAACATAAATTCTTCAGTATTGCCAAAAGCAAAATATTTGCTTTTGTTGAAAAATTATTTAAAAAATTTCCATTAGGCTTCAAAAGATTTATAGATATATAAAATATTAAATGTCACTAAAAATGGAATACTCATCATCATTAAACATTCAGCTTTGAAACTTAAGTAGAAATACGGTTTCCTCAGTACCATTAAAAACGAAATACTGACCTTTATTAAAATATTAATTTAGAATTTTCCAATAGTCTTCAAGAGATTAATAGAAAAGCAAATTCTTAAATATGAACAAAAATACTGACTATGAACAAATCAGTAAATAAATCATTACCATATTATCCATTACCTATTGCAGCCCAAAACGTAACTAGGACACGTCCCCTTGTAATGTATTTACACTGCTTATCGCGGTCGCGCGACGGTGAAGCCTGCTTTTAACCTTGACGGGCAATTGCAACAACCAACTCCACGTTCACTTCATATCGTTTAGCCGATAGCTCGAGCACGCAAAGAGCATTATGTCACGCTTTGATATCCTAATATTGAGGACATTAAGGATTTTGACCTCATTGCAGAGGAATGTGGTGTCCTTTATGGATCGTGGAGGACATTCTGCTACCCAGAGCTAAGACAGATGCAAGAACGGTCAGCCCGAAAGCATATCTTATGCCTTTTCAGTAATTTTATGTACACGTTCAGTTATTTTACATAGATACGTTTTCCTTAGGCTTGCTTCTATTGTTACTGACAAAAAATTTCACCTAAAATCTGACTGGCAATTCGGAACATAAGTCTTAAATCTGACTGATAAGCTGGAACAACTGTCTTAAGTATGACTAACAAGCTGGAACATCTGTCTTAAGTCTGATTGACAAACAGAGACGTATGTCTTAAATCTGGCTTACAGAATGGGATTGTCTTAAGTTTGATTGACAAACCGGTACATTAATCTAAGTCTGACTAATAAACTAGGACATCTCTCTGAAAATCGACTTATTAACGGACTTATAAAACGGACAACTGTTTGAAATCAGATTGACAAACCCGGGCATTTGTTTAAATTCTGATTGATAAAAGAGGATAAATGTCTTAAGTCAGACTGTCAAACCGTGGTGTAAGTATTCCCCATTTAAAAGGGACTAGGAAGGAGGGGACCGGATCGCCAAATCCAAGCGGTGAAAATTATCATCCGCCACATTTTAATCGGAGCGCCACTTGTTGAATCACGAATTACGTCATGAAAGCACGCAGTGTTGAAGAAGAAAATTCGTTACAAATATAGGTGCTGCAATGTGGTATATAAATTCTAGATTAAATGTAATTTAATTACCTGATTATAACTCTATTACAAATTACGTATTTATTAGGCATTGAACTCTATATGCTATTTATGTATTATTTGTAGTGCATTAAATTATGTACTAATTACATTACTGTGAATAGTTGAATTAATACTATTTACCTATTATATGTAACGTATTAAATTACGTATTATACTATATCACTTAGCGTACATACCATATGAATTACATACTATAAGTATTACATACTAGTTACGTATTTGCAACGCTTTAAAGTACACGTCTATATATCTAATAGTGTAGACAATAAAATATGTTACAAATGGTAGAAGTAGACAATTAAATATGTTACAAATAGTAGACAAATTGTAGACACGTCTATTATTTGTAACATATTTAATTACATATTAATTGTAACTTTTTATTACTTACTATACTATAAATCAGCGGTTCTCAACTTTTTGAATAACGCATACCATCCAAACAAAAATTCAAAAAGTTTAATACCACCGACGTTTTACAAGGATTATTTTTTAAATTCTCATAGAAATATTAAATATATCTGTTCTGCCATTTGCACAACCTATTGACTATTTGTATAAATATCCACAAATAAAAATATATTAAAAATTGGTTACCATTTTAACTATCAAAATTTAAGTTATACTTTAATTCTGAAATTTAGCGTGAAATTTGGGCTAATTTAAGAGATATCAGTTGCTTTATGTCTGGTTTTATTTCACTTTAACCGCAAATTTTAACCGTAAACTAGGATCAACTTTTAATTTGGTTTTGTATTTATTTTTTAAATATAACATGGAAGAAAAGCCTTATTCACACAAATATGTTTCGCAAAAAGGAAATAAAAATTTAGCAACTTTATTTGAAATGCCTTTAATTTTTTTCCCTTTCATCCAAAAGTTAACAAGTGTGTTATTTTTGAAATCTTCAGTTAGAGTTCGATCACAGGAAATTTCTATCAATTGTTCTTTTTCTTCACGAGATAAAATTTCAAGTGCATTTGAACAAAATGAATTTCTAATCCAATTTAATTTTTCATAATCCTCTGGATAATACATGGTGAAATTATTTATCAATGGAAAATAATGATTTTTAATGTCGGGTGCTAATTCTTATTTCATTTTCAAATTACTTCCGGTTAGCGATGAAACGTTTAAAATATTATTATCCAATTCTTTGATTATTAGTTCGAACTTTTTATCATTGCATTTATTTTATCTCTAATGGTAAAAAATTAACACTTCGTCTTTGTAATCCTAAATTTAATTCATTTAACTTTCCAAAAATATCAACTAAATATACTAAACGCGCCACTCACAATTCAGTAAATAAACAATTTTGCAATTAAAATTTTGAATCGCAGAGGGATATTTGAATTTCTGATCAAAGTTCAAAACGACAGTTTAAAACGTTGCCACTGGATAACCACCTTACTTCGGAAGGTAACAAAATCGTTTCATGTTCACAGTCCATCTCTTGGCATAAAATCGTAAATATTTTTTTTAATTTAAAGCTTGGCTTTTAATAAAATTAAAAATTTTCACAACTTGATTCAAAACGATTTCCTGGAACAGTGACTAAATTTAGTTTCAGGTACGACTTTCTTTATTTGAGAAATAACACCGGAATATTTTCCTGTTAAAGCTCGAGCTCCGACACGACAATACACTTATTACAAAAGAATATCATTTTCATGCATAAAATCATCAATTACTTTGAAAATTTCATTCGTAGTTGCTCTATGATGAAGAGATTAACAGCATAAATACTCTTCGGCAATTCGTTTATCTTCTTCGAAACGTATGTATACTAACAATTGAACGAATATCATTATGTCAGTACTTTTATCGAAATACTCACTGTGTCTTATTTTTTGAATGAATGTCTGTTTTATGGAATTTACCATTTCATGAATTCGTCAACTTACTGTATCATTTGATAAGGAATATTATTAAGTTCATTAGCTGCGTTTTCGTTGAATAATGCTAAAACGATATCTTCAGCTGCTGGATATAAGGTTTTCTCCAATAGTGGGAACCTGCCCAGTCTTGACAATTTTTAGGCTTACAATAAGCTTCCAAAGCTTTTTCACTTGAAGAAATAAAACCTTTCATTACTTGTTTACTATTTTTGAGCTCCGATAATTTTCTCTCAAAATACTCTTCAGATTTATCCTTTAAATTGCCATACTTAATTTCAATTTGTCTTTTAAGAAACGATGGTTTTATACTTTGATTGGATAACAGTTCACCACAAACAACACATTCAGGTTGAGGATCCATTTCATCTCCATTCCATGTAAACCCAAATGATAAATAACCTTAATTATATTTTCTATAAACAATTTTTCTTTCCTTTTCAATATTCTTAGTACCAGTAGATTTTCCTGGATCCATCACCTGTGAATTATCCCATTTCCACTTAGTTAATCCTAGCCATTTTTCCTTTTTGAAAATGTAGGTTTGCTTTATTATTTTTTTACAAATACTTAAACTCACAATATATTGCGAGTTCTTCGAAAACAAACGACGATATTCTCAAATCGCGTAGAACAGCAAGGAATACAAAGCAACGAGAAGACAAAATACCTGCTGTTAGAGACAGCAAATGGACGTGAAAAATAATTTTAATTCAAAATAGGGCAATATGAGTCCGGAAATGGTGGCGAGATAAAATGTAGACATGCAAATAAATCGATCAACTCTAAAACAATTAATGATATCCTATTATCCTTTTATAGGAACTTATTTTTATTTCCTATTAAGTATAACATCCATTTCTATTACTCCTTTTAAAAACATCATTTAGGACAATTTTTGTTATGTGTGTGGATAAAAGAATATTTGTGAAAATAAAGACGGATTATTTTGCTAACGTCTATGAGCGGCTAATGACTTCGAACAAAGCTCAGATCGCATAAATTTAAGAGTTTTAGAGAAAATCTTAAACAGGATGTTGAGGTATTTAATTTGTGAATTTAATAGTTAAAAATACTTTGTTTCTTTGCGTACTACCTATTTTTCTCACGCGTACCATCGGCTGAGTATCGCTGCTATAAATTGTATATTGTGTGCTAATTTGTTATACTAAATAACATGCTAAAGTCAAATTGTGCATTACATAGTACACTAAAATAACATAACATATGAAACTACGTACTATTTACACATTGTTTGTAACTATTTAAATTGCATACTAATTGTATCACTAGGTAAAATTAAATTATATAATGTTTACATATTATTTCTAATCTATTAAATTAAGTGCTATTTACGTATTATTTGTAATGCAGTAAATTACGAACAATATAGGTATCGTTTCTAACGTATTAAATTACGTACTACAGGTATCCTCCTATAACAAGGATCTTAAAAAATACCGTGCTGTGTGAACCCTATTTTACGAAGGTAACAATCAATACAAAATACAAAGGTGGATTTTAAAAACTTTTAAAAATAAAAATAAGAAGTATTTTATTTTAATAGTTCTCTCTCTTTCCTCATTTAAATTTACACTTCACGTCATACTCCTTTTTCCCTTCTGAGATTCAAAATTTGTATTTTCATCTCCAAAAATGTTAATTTTCTTTTAAAATTTGTTTTCTTATTTGCAAACACATTTTGAGAATGGAGTATAATTTCGCAATAATGACTATTATAAACGACAAAGCTATTTAGTAATACATGCCATTTTTTAAAAAAAATATTCTTCTAAAATCACAGTTACTTAATTTATGCAAACTACCACCTGAACACTTAGAGCACAAAATCCATAGCGTGTAAGTGAACTTCGTTTCTAGTTCGATATGAGAGAATGCGGGTATTCTGTGAAATTATTTTATTTCTGTGTTTATGAATAAGTAGGTTGTTGTTGTGTATGTTCTTGTGTTGTGTGTGTTCATGTTGGCTTAGTATTAAAGTTTCTAAATGCTTAGAATATTTGTAATGTAATGAAATGTAAATGTTTAGCATGTGTTATGTTATTTTTATGTAGCGTTACTTAAATATATCCATAGATAAAGTATTATAAGAAGGTTTAGCATATTCATTAACGTGCTAAAATGAAACAGCTAGTTGTAGTGTTGCCGTACTATGCAAGGGTTTCCGCAACTTTCTTCTTGTGTAAAAGCTAAAAGGAAGCCGTGTTATAAGAGGGATACCTGTATAGCTTAAATTACGTATTACGTTGGTATTCTAAAAATTACATATGTGTCATGTATTAAACTACGAACTATGTACGTATTATTTGTCTCATACGAAATTACATACTAATTGCATCACTGGGTACAACTAAATAACGTGTTATTTCTAACGTATTAAACTACGTGCTATTTATGTATTATTTCGAACGTATTTAACAAAGTATGATTTCCAACATATTAAACTAAGTATTAATTGTGTCAGTACGTATAATTAAATAATTTACATATTTTTTGCAACGTATCTTCCCGATTGCCAGCCGGACGTGCTTCTAATTACAGAACGAAATCAGCAATACGGTTGGCTGCGATTTTCCCTCTTACTGTTTGCATTACTATTGCTTACAGTGTTCATTTTCTGAGCTCGATTGATCGGTCAATTGCAATAATATTTCACGACAATTGCAATAAAATCGCGAGGCATTTGTATTCGGAGAGATGCTTCAGTTGAGACTCAAGGGGAAGTAGGTTAAAAACGTGGGAAAAGAGGAAAAAATAACTATGCGTCGGCATCTTTCTTGAAATCGATAACGGGACTTCGATTTAATGACTGCCATGGCAAGAGCCGTAAAGTACAATGGATACAATTGAGTGACTTTGAGAAAAATACTTGGTACGTAAAAAAGTAAAGGGTATTTATTTAATTCCTGGTTACTAAATGTCTGTTTCCATTGAACACTCTCTAAGACGATCGCCCAAGGCTTGATTTACGCAAGGGCAGACAGAGCAGTTGCGCCGGGGGCTTCTACTTTCAGATTCTTCTTTTATTACTTAAAATATGCAGATTTTTTCTTCTTATTTCAAGGTCTTATAAAAGACCTCTAGATCTTATAAAAACTGGAACCGGAAAAGCTTTTAATTTCGATTTTTTTTAAATTTATTTCGAGATATGTAAAAACTTAATGAAATTTTGATTAACCAATTCTGCGATTTAAAAGAATCTCAGTTGTTGTCGCTAGGCTACTCTTAAGACATTGATGTCTCAGTTTAACTGTAAAACTCTGCGATTTTAAAATAAATGTGTTGCGACTCTGCAAAGTATGAAACATTTGTTTTCCGCATTTAATAAATAAGCTCAGCGGTTTGAAGGAAATATGTTGTCCTAAATAAAATATACGTATGTTAGTGCACCCTAAAATAAAATATTTTCATCACCCACCCGCCAGTTTGTTGCCATTCCCCAAAATTTAAGATATTTAGTCTTCAAATTTAATCTACCTATTAGAGTTTAACAAACTAAGCGCAGTTCTTACTACCATGTTTTTTAATTTGATTGATTTAAATAAAAATGAATTTCATTTATGACGTATCTCATTAATAATTACTATGAACATTTGCAATTCTTTTTTATCCTTCTTCCAGGTATTATATAATAATTGAAAGATTTAAATGCAGTTGCTTATCTTGTTGAAAGCAGTGGTCATAATTAGTAGGAAAATTCTTTAATATTAAGCTTAGTTCACTCAATCTATCCTGTATCTTCTGATAACATCATCGCCTTAAGCTCATTTCTTGATATTTTTCGGTGTTGTTGGGGAAAGATTCGTCAAATTTCGTGCGGATACAGAGGAGAAAAGTTTGATGTGCCCACCCCGTGATTTCCTTGCACGGCCTATTTTTTTAAAAATTATGCATATTTTTTGTTGCACTTCTTTTAAATTTATTTCCTTTAATTTCATTAGAGATACATTTCTCATTCTATCCATTCAGTTCTCACTTCGCGGCAAGGCGAACATACATAAAAACTAAAAAAAAAAAAACTTTAAAAATTGTAAAATACTGAAAAGCTTAAAACACCAAATACAGTTAAAACAGATTAATTTTTTTTTTATAATTAAATGAGAGCTTCTGCGCAAAAACAAGCAATTCCTCCAACAGGCAGAAAGACAAAATTTTTGGTACTTAAAAATTTAAACTTTTGGTTCCGCTGGGCAAAAAAACACTGAAGTTGGTGCACCAGGTGACTTAATTCACTATACTACTAAGAGTTTCCAATGTAAGCAAATAGGCGCCATACTAGGCTTAGCGCCACTTAGCCTCTTAAATTATTGATAATTCTACAACATTACATGGAGATTAACTAGACACATAAAAACCTTAACCGGAACATAAGAAGAACATAATTAAATCACTTTTAAAGCAAAAAATGCATAATTTACCAGCACTTGATATTAAAAACAGAGCTCACAGAGCCGGGTAAGAGGGTCGATATCTATCTATCTATCTTTATCTATCTATATCTATATATATATATATACATATACTATGTACGTTTGGTGCCGCCGATTACTACAGAAAAGGAGGTGCTCACTACATGATATAGTAGCCCCATATACAAAATTCCAACATTCTATGGATAATCGCTATGCGAGATACATACGTACCCACGTCACGAAAAACATCCCTTCTGAACATATTTTAAATCCGTTTTGGAATAAAGAGTTTTTTATTTTGTCCATACTTACAGATGTCAAGCAAAAAAGTCGTTCAGATGGATTCGAGAGTTGTCAAAATGGATATTTTCGTTGAAATATTATATACAAAACTTTCTGGAATCACATTACTTCCTTTGCTTCGTATAAGGAAATAAAAAGGAATTTGTTACAGAATTAATATATATGATGTTTACGATAGAATGATGTTTACTATGAATAGAGACTATAGTGTTATTATCGAATCATCATTTGACTACTACATCAATTTCCTCAATTTAAACAAAATAAAGAAATGCTGTATTTTGCACTGAAAAATAGAGCAGCATATTAAAAGTAATGTAAATATAGTTGAGAAGATCCGAAGAAACGAAAATAAACTGATACCTTTTCATTTCCAATACTTAAATTTTAAATAAGATGGTAAAATGTTTTAAAACCTTTTCCTTCATTCTAGTTCAGTTCGGACCATAACTAAAAGTTAGAAATTATAAAAGTGAGATGTAATTTCATTGCGCTGCTCCACGTATGATTTCTGTTGCATCTAAGGTCTAGAGTCGTTGGATTGCAACTATTACTTTAAACAGTGTTATCACAAAAACAATACTTTTGATTCATTATTAAAAAAAGTAAAGGTTGCTATGAAATAACACTAGCTGGACTCTTTAAAATTATTACTTTAAGGCATTTTATGCATTAATGTATTATTTATGATGAATGTTTTAGCATTTGTGATAACTATTTAAACTTAAATTGATGTATTGTTGACGATTTTAAATGACGGAGGTCTGTGTACGTCATATGTATTCCGACATTCATACCTTTTAATTTAGATTAAAATAACACGCCGAACAAATATTAATTTAGAAGTCAAATAACAAAAATCAGCAGTGTATATGAAAATTTTTACAGGTCTATTTTGAATGGTTTTACCGAACTAAAATCCTCAGCTGCCAAAGGGCAAATGAACACTTTGCTGCCAAAGTACTGTGAAAATTTACAAATGTAACGCTGACTTTTGTTGTTTGACTTCTAAATTAATATTCATATCTTACATTTCTTACAGTCAGTTTATAAAAAATATTATAACCGTTTTTAAGACCGAATTAATGTTCATATGGATTTATTGTTACAATAAATCGTTATATATATTTGGTATATTTTAAATACCAAATTTAAGAAGTTTTAGATTATATCGCAACATATTCTTTCACGAAAATCTGTTCAGAGCTTCATATAAAATATCACTTTCGATGTATCGATTTTAGCTATATTAGCTAATAACAAATAGGTTCTTCCCATTGTTATAAACTGAATCAGCTTATCCTAGTGTCACAATATTTTATATAAATTGAGTGAAAAATGATGTGGCGACAGTAGGTTATTTTGAAGCATGAGGGCTGAATGCATGCAAAAGCTGCTATTTCAGTTATGCTCCAGGTATGTTCCAGCTGTGTTCGGTTATGTTCATATTTGAAATTTTTCATAATTTCTGAATAAAATTTAGCCAATTCTTGAAGGAAAATTAATGAATAATATAAATTTTTAAAACAAAATTAATCTACGAAAGTATGAGTTAAATTGGTATGTAACATTCTACTCTCTATCTGTTGTGTAGAATCTGGAGAAATAGTAATTGCACCGAAGAAGGGTTAAAAACTACCCTTTATTAAACTCTTTAAATTATTTACAATGCGTCAACTTGACGCTAACATACTACGCCTCTGCTTGGATGGTAACTGAAACAGTAGAATCAAAACTCAAGAATTCAAGATATTAACAAGTAGTGGAATTAAACTACAGGACTCAAACAATCCTGTATCCAACAGAGCGTAGATGAGTCTAGTGGCATCAAGGTAATAGCCGTAAAGCCACATCTAACCAGTAATAAATGCTAAGCCGAAGCTTGCGTACAACCATGCACAGAGATTTCCAAGATTCCCTACTAGAACATCGATATTTAAACTCTTTCTCCCACTGGTGGAATATGCATTCCTTACGCGCGCTACCAAATTTAAATATTCTGGCACTGACAGTTAGGGGAATGAAGGCTTATAGGAAAGTAACATAAATTTAACTGGTTATTTAAAATAAATAAATCCCCACAGGTAATGTTCATAACAAAGTTCATGTATCCATTAGCTTCCTTTAATGGATGCAGCTCTAATAAATTGCTTTAATTCATACAGTGCTAGTATCTTACATTGTTCATACTTAGTTTACAAAAATTTAGTCAATTTTCTAATTAAAGTCTAAATTATATTACATTAATATGAATTAAATTTAAATTAATAGAGATTATTTTAGTGTCTACATGCGTGAGATATATGTACTACTAGTATTGATATCATATATTTTTCATAAATTTTTTAAGAGAATTTTACTGTGCAAATTATTTTTGAAAACAAAATTAATGTAAACATTAATTTTTAGAACAAAATAAGTACAATATTAATTTTTAAGACAAAATTTATGTACAAAATCTACAATATTTCTTTTTGAAGATAAAAAATATATATGTTCAACTTAGACGAATGTAGTAAATAGTAGGGTGTAAATGATGACTGTATTCTGATTGTAACAAATTTCATGTACTACATCAACATCTAATGAGCGCAAACTGTAATGAATAACTCGAAATCAGTGGTGTCAAACTGTTGGCTCTTGGCTCCGTGTGGCCCTCGCAACAATTTTATGCACTCCTCAGTTACACTTGTAAATTAATTAGCGTTATTATGACATTATGTTTTATTGCAAGAATCTGAAGAAAGGTTTAAGATTTTAAAAATTCGGAGTCCAAATTTATATTTATTTTTATTACCATTAAAAGCATGCATGAGCAACGCCCCAGAAATAGCTAGTTAATATTTACATTGTGATATAAAGCTTATTCAAGGATTTGTAGATACTGCTTTGATTAAACTTTTTTCGCACCTGTCAAAATATATAATAAAAATCATAATGATCTGCATTAAGAATCACCTTTTGAAATAATTTTAGCCTGAACAGTTTGTTTTCTTTCCGCAGTTTATAATAATTAACTATAAATAAACGGAACCCGGTCGGTATATAAGTATATAGACTTCATGATAAAGATAATTTGTAGTTGTTTTCTCCACTTTTACAAACTTTGTCGGAATCAAAATGCTATGATGTAGGTAGCTGAGAGTAGTTGTAAGAAATAAAGAAATTTATAATTATTTCGGTACAAATATATTTATGTATGCGTCAAAGAAAATTTAATAAATAAAAGATAATAGGTTGTCATTATTTATTCTCAAGTTTTGTTCCGCTTGGAAAGTTTTCGTAATTTGTTTAATTTTAGCTGAAGTTAAAATTAAATTATTTAGTAGTTATTCAACATATTAGAATTATTTGAAATAAATGTTAGGTAAAAAATTTAATATTTAACTATCAAGATAAAATGTAACGAGCAGAGTTGATTACAAAGTGTAACCAACAGAAATTTCTTGCAGATAGCAAACTTTAGATATCATACAGAAAAAAGTTAAATTTTTTTCCCTTTGCTTCATTATTATTACAGATTATGTATGTTTTAATATATTATGGAGTTTCGTCTTCTTGGGTAGCATAGAAGAGAACTCTAAGACCTAAAAATGCGACTTATTATTATGTCTTCGGAATCACGGCAGAAATGTACGAAGAGTGTAAAAGACTCTTTTATTTAACTCCAATAAAAGTTAAGAGAAGGCACTATTCGTACTTACAGAACAGCCAAAATTTATGGCCTAAATCAACAGTAACGAATTTTAAGCAAATTAACATAAAATAACTGGTTAGTAAAATCGTTATAACATCTTTAGTACATAAAGTTTTAAATTTAGTTTGAACTTGTTTTTTAAAAAAAAGTTTTATTTAAAAAAAAAATTCACTCTTTAGCTGCTTTCAGATCGTGCATTCAGCCCTCATGCAATTACATCTTACATTTTTTATTAGACAATAAAAATTTTGTCTATTTTTAAGACAGAATTAATATTCATATAAGTTGCATGTACTGCATACAAAAGCCGCGATACTACATCCATTTAACGCAAATTGATAGATCTAGTGGAGTAAACCGCGTGTATGTGTGCAGGAACGTTCTCACTTACTGGTCCGGAAACCGAATGATAACTTCATTCTTCATTTCTCTAGCCGAGAAAGATTTCTTAATATAAAGCCTTCACAACAGATGTTGAATGCTTTCGTTATCAAAAAGCGCGCGCGAACTTTGGCCGCGGCAGACTGGCCTCGCGTTCGAGAAAATAAAAGATTCTTATTATTCATTACCGTTGAGAGAGGGGGTAAAGAAAGAAGCATCGCATCTGGCTTTTCTTATCCACACTCGATGCAACAACAACTGGTGCCTTCCGAAAGCTGTCACTTCCAAGAAGACATCTGTAGGAGACTTGGAGGACTTATCTCTTGTGGCATCATGCTCTGGCGATTAGGAAGGCAAATTTATTGTGAAGGCCGAATACCGGTACACCTCGGTATACACAAGGTATATTACTTCCGATTCCGAGCAGCTTGTTGGTACACTGAGAGTAGTAAATGAGTTCCGCGAAAAGAAATTGAAGAAAATGTGCTTTCGTTCTACATTACTAGGAAACTTCAAAACCCGAAAAGCTAGAGGCCACTATAAAAAATCTAGTTTTAGAAGACATACCGTTCAAAGATATCATCTACCTTACAAAAATTATTAAAGCCATTCTCAAATTCATTCGCTTTGTAAAATTTTTCTCACCCCTCACTTTGCGCCTTCGTGGTGTAATTGATCTGGCTGGCAGTCGGAAGGGCCGGAGTTCGAATTCCGGCTAGGACACTATACATTTTTCATGTTTCCTGCTTCAAAATTATTCTAAAAGCAACTGTATAGCTTAAGTAGAACAGTAATTACTTATTGTGTAAAAACGATTTTTCAATTAAGTAATTTGCTTGACTGGCAGCTTGTGTGGTTAGCACTATATAATAGTTAAAATCTGTCATAAATCTCAATCATATAGAGTTTTAAATACCAAATTTAAGAAGTTTTAGATTATATCGCAACATATTCTTTCACGAAAATCTATTCAGAGCTTCATATAAAATATCCCTTTCGATGTATCGATTTTAGCTATATTAGCTAATAACAAATAGGTTCTTCCCATTGTTATAAACTGAATCAGTTTATCCTATTGTCACAATATTTTATATAAATTGAGTGAAAAATGATGTGGAGACAGTAGGTTATTTCGAAGCAGGAGACATTAAAAATGAGCAATGTCCTCGCCGGGACTCAAACCATGGACCTCTCCAATACGCCCCGAGTGTGCTGACCGCTACCCCACGAAGGCATGCTAAGACGGAGGGAGAAATACTTTATAATGGCTATTGGTTTTCAGGCTTATTCTATGAGGGTATATAAACATAATTAGTATTATTATTTTGGCTCATTTTTCAACAAAGTTTTTCTGATGGGCAGTCACCAGTGCCCGTGGCGATACTAAGAAAATAATTTGACTGCGTTCGCTGAACGAGTCACCTTGCCCGTCCATGCTTACCGGATCTTAATATTTTCTCTTTCCGTATCTGCAAAATCACGTTTGTAGCTAACGAGTTATTTTTCACACACATTCTTCCACAAATGAGCACATATTACGTTTCCTTTAAATAATATTTTCAGGCCAAATGACAGCAATGTGCAGAAGGGCCACACCGGTCACTTTGTATAGCGAAATACAGAGAAAGTGTGACCAGCAGCGCTGGGCGATAGCTCAGAAATCAGTCTACTTTGTTATATCCCAAACGGGACTACTGAAATAACCAGATGCTAGTCACCTATGACCCCTATGGCGATCCATGTATTAAACATTAGAAATGAAAAGTTTCGGATTGTATTTTAATACAGTTTTTCATTAAAAAGTGTTATGGACTTCTCAAGTACTATTACGGGTTGTCCATTAAAAACAGACGTACTTCAAGTAAAGTACCACTTTCGGGCTTGCACAATTTTACTTACAACTCTTTATGTGACCTCTCGTCTTCAGACTGATAGACGTCATTGTAAAATTAGTAAAAATTAGTTGCGGGAATCCTCATGCTTGTTTGCTGAAAATTCTTTATCGAGTTTTCGGACCGAAAACATTACTTTCTTCACCTATGTATACGAGTTAGCTAGAGATAAACACAGAAAAGAGAAATCATCATTAATGATTAAATTAATAGTTAATAAATAATAGAACAATAAAATAATACTATATAACAAATAATAAAGTAAAGTAATTAATTATTAAACTAACACTAATGGCTAATTAATTATAAATAACTAAATAAGCCATAACTAATTGAACTGTAATTAAAATAAATATTAGTTTATAACTAATAAAAGTAATAACTTATAGCAAAATGACAACTAATAATTATGTTAGTAGTTATTAATAGTTACTATATGATACTTATTAACTAAAATAAAATATAACTAATTAAACTAAAAAGAAAAAACAAAAATATCTGAAAAGATTTAGATTTTAAGGGCCGCTCTATTTTAAAGTTTAATATTGTTAACCAGTAACGATTATCGAGACTGAGAGAGCTCAGCTGGAATAGAGAAACATTTTAGACGACGAATAGACACACGAGCTACTACACGAATAGACATTTAGACAAACATGAGAACGTTATCTATCAGATATTTCGGACAGAAAACGTTACCTCTTTTACCCATTGATATGGGTTGGCAGGGTGTAAAAATGGGTTCCATCTTTGCTGAGTATTTGCATCCAAAAGAAAGCGGTAGTTTGAAACATATATCGTGAGAAAAAGAACTTTTATTTCTCGGCCTAACATTTTAATCATCCAAAATCGCAAAATAAAAGAATGATTAAATCAACAATTCACGGATAATTTCCTTCGTGAGATACATTTTTGTCCGCTGCCTTTCTTCGATTTATCTTTTTGTGCCGTTGTAATGGAAACTGGTCTTTGATATCAATTCTCGTTATCTGTATTTATGATCCACAGCCTTCAAAACTTTCCCAGGCTTGGATCCCTTAAAAACCAATTAGGCGTCACTTCTTTTACTTTTGAATAATCACAAAGGTTTGTAGCTAAAGAATAAACAAGTTCTTCAAAGCTTCTTCGAAAACGATGCCCGGATTTGAAACATTAAAATTCTTCATTGTTATAAAGCTGATACGGACGTTATTATTTTCCGTTTCCCGTTAATTTAAATTGCCCCTTACGTCGATTGTAATATTCGTTGTATTCAATGCAACAAAGCTCATATGCAGGTTTACATTTTTTTTCTATAGAAGACACTTGCGTCGATTTAATCTCTGTTTCTGTTATTAAATAATGAACAATATGTAAATGTGTATGTATGTATGGTCCTGGCATCGAGGAAAAACTGGGGCACTTAGACCCGCGGAATTTTAACACACGGAGTCCTCCACCTGAGTATGTACACCTCGAAGTTCGAATTTTGAATTTCGAACTTCTTTTTTTACTTATTTTACGTTTCGTGTGATCTTAATGAATTTACTTGATGAATCCATTAACAAACTCAGAATTTAAAAGCAATGGGTTGCTAATGGGAAAACGTAAGACATTTATGCTTGTCACTTAATCAGAAAACTCGGAGATAGAGAAAATGTGTGCTGCCACTTGGCAAAATATATTTGACATTCGAACTGAATCAACAAACTCGGTTATTTAAAAGAAATGTGTCGCTACCATCCGAATGAAAATATTTTGGTCTTGTACGGGGCAGCGCGTTGTTCAGCAAAGCATAAGATATCAATTTCTCTTTTATATTTCGTATGTTGTTGGTTGAGAAACTAAGCTTTTCAAAAGCAATTTAATGAAATATTTCACACTTGACTATAAAAATGAGAGAAAACTTCTAATGAAATTTTCATTAACGAAAAGAAATGCGTTGCCATTCGGCAAAGCCTAAAATATTTCTCTTTCAAATTCAATCAACACATTTGGCAATTTCTTTACAAGTCGCCAATTAAACTCGGATTTCAAAGCTATCAAAGCACCTTTTCTTTGCATTATTATTAATTACTAGCTGGACCCGTGAAATCACACTAATGGGCTTATTAAAATCATTATATATTTTTCTTTTTAGGGGCTAGCTGCGCTGGTTTAATAAATTGAAATTTTCCGTTATTTTTATTTCTTTAATTAAAACTTTTTCACTTAAATTTCAGGATGTAACTTCTAAGAAAACACTTCTAAATACTCTTTACAGCAATTAAGAAATGTGAAAAACTGGAAATGCTGAGCATTTTGAGTTATTAGAGTGAATTATTTGGGTAATGGCAAAGCACAGTAAAGCCAGAGACGCCTTCGCGAAATATTTTCGAAGGCAAACTGGCTCTTATTAAACTTTATATATGTGAAAACTACGAGAACTGTCATGCAACAAGCTGGAGTGTCGAGATTTGAAACAAGCTTGAACTACTAGTGTTCAATTAATTCAATGGCTATACAGTTCGGCTCTGTTGGTGGACGAGCATTTTGAATTAAAGGATAAGATTAAATAACAATATGCATTGTTTTACATTATTTTTAGGAATATTCGTTAATTTTTGCATGGAAGAATAATTATTTTAACTGCTATTTAGATCTATCTTTTATGCATGAGAAAAAGATATATATGAAGAGTGATAAGTGTACCGACTTGTTTATGTTTATAAGTGATTATAAGAGGGATTAAATAGAAATTTACAAAATAAAGTAGCATTTAATTTTTTTCAGGCAAATTATCTTATAAATCAGGTCATTTTGTAACGGGGGAAACACATTTTATAGAATGATAACGTGTTATTAAATAAGTTCATATAAAATTGTTGTGCGTTGAAAAATTTTAATTATATGATGAAAATTTTAACGAAACGGGGAGGTCAATACATAAAAAGTTTGAAAACTCGCGTTTTCAATTACTATTCTCAGTGTGATAAAAATTTTAATGATTAAATGAAAGATTTTGTTTTGCACAGTTAAAATGATAAGATTTACAGAACGGGAGAACAAACTGTTCAGCTTTTTTAGTCACCTAATTGCAGCATGACAAAATAGCCTACAGTTTGCTAAAATAAATATACATCAACTAAATTTGAAATTTTATCTATTTATTAGCTCCGTTTTTTAAATTTTTAAATAATAGTTATTAGTGCCATTTATTATTATGTTAAATTACAGCAAAATAGTACCATACATTAAAATTTAAATTTCAGCAGTTAGTACCGTATATTAAAATCCTAAACTACAGCATGGTCTCCCGTATATTAAACTGTTAAATTACAGCAGTTACATGCATACATTAAAAGATTAAATTATAGTAGTAAATGCCGTGTATTGAAATGTTAAATTACAGCAATTTAGACCATGAAAATTTTGAAGTTAAATTACAGCAATTAATAATTATTTTAAAATGAAAAATTACACCATTTAGTCCCGTATGTTAAAATGTTAAAAGTTGCGCTACATATTAAAATTCTTTAAATTACAGAAGCTTAGGACATGTATTAAAATGTTAAATTATAGCTATCTGGATTACATATAAAAATGCTGATTTAAATGAGGAAATCATTAGCTTTATTATAAGATTATCCTATTATATGTCTTCGAAAAAATTAGATTTTCCTATTAAAGTAAAAAACGCACCAAACAATTTTCTGTAGAAGAATATATGCACTAACTTTCAGCAAAAATGTCATCAACTCATTCCATCCGTGCTGAAATTTTTCTAAATGTAAGAAAGATATTTCTAGACTAAATAAACTACACTGCTTGAAACCCTTTTTATTGACAATGATTGCTTTGAACATAAAAATATTGTTACGAGAGTTAAGAATAATAGATTTATTTAACAGTGACCATAGACAACTTTGGCCCATATATCTTTCTATAGAAAATTGTTTGGCGCGTATTGTCATATGACACGAAAGATCCCGTTTACCTTCTTGAGTGATTTTTTACAACCTAAGTTTGATTATTTTATGATTAATATGAAAAAATAGTACATAAGAATATTGTTGCACTTATTTATCACTTCTTAAAAAAAACCTATTTTAAAAAAGAACGGTATTTTCCTGTAATCATACAACCGAATTTGAAAGAAATTGTGTCACTTCCTGCTTATATCTTAGTTAGTCAGATAGGCAACATGTGCAGTAACTTTTTCAGGAACGGTTGTAGCAATAAATGACTGGGAATCGAAAGTCAATTCGTATCTTTCCCCATCCCTTCCGTCGCTGGCAATTAATCGCGCTCGTGACCGCCCATCTTCCATATGTTATCGGCAGCAAACTGCTTAATTGTAATTGCATCTGCTTCCGAAGCGTGGATGACGGATTCTTCCTTCTCCTGTGTCGACAAGAGCATAAGCTGGTCATGGCTGGGCTGCTTCAACAAGTGTTTCCCAAACTATCGGTATGCCATCTTCTAATTACGGATGGATGCAGTTATCGACAATATTGAAATAACTTATGATATTTTTTTCTTATAATCAAGTACGTAGATCGTTTTCGCACAACTATGGATAGTTGCAGACATCGAAAATATTAAAATATTTGAAGATTTTTTTGTTATAACCAAATGCCTAGATTTCATTTTAAGTAACTATGGATTACAAAAATTATTGAGAATATTGAAATATCTGATTATTTTTGGTATAATCAAATGCACAGATTATTTTTAAACAACAGTGCAGGATTTGTCATTAAGAAAGGTTGTCCGTCTAAAAATGTGACTCTTTTTATGACCGTAACATTAATAATTATTATGATACGGAAAAATTTCAAAATTCAAAATAATATGATTAAATGTAGAAATCAGCCATTTATCGAAAGTGTTCAGATTGTTGGCCATTGTCGTCCACATACAGCTGATAATGCTAAGCGATGGAATGCAGACCGTTACTAATCGTTGCAACTGGTATTTGGCACATTCTTATCAGTGACTGCTTTCAACTCATTGATTGCAGCTGGTCTTGTGCTAAAAACACTGTGCACAAAAAAAAAAAAAAAAAAAAAAAAAAAC
>KK116776.1:108419-137252 GCA_000611955.2 Stegodyphus mimosarum
AAAAAAAAAAAAAAAAAAAAAAAAAATACCGCAGAGTACAAATCGGGTGAGCGTGGAGGGCACTCGGTGCTCTGGTCTTTTCATCCTATCTATTTGTTTGGTAAGTGTTTATTAAGGTAGGCACTTACGTCGCGATGGTAGTGGAGAGGTGCTCCATCCTTCTGGAAATACCTTTCTTCACCCCCAAACATTATCTCTTTGATGCGTGGCAGGGCGGATGCCTACAGTATAAGCAGTTTTCACCAGTCGCTATATGGCCCAAAAAAAAATGGTCCAATCAAACCAAAGGCTAAGAAAACAAACCATACTATAACTCCTGGTAGATTCATATAATGTTCCACTATCAGATTCTCAGCAGCCAACTGGGTACAATTGTAACGATTAATTGAACCATTTAACTTAAAACTAAAAACTTAATTCACTCCAACCAATCTTGTATGGGAACTGATTGTCCTGTGCGCATCTTGCTTGGTACGACTCACAAAATTCTACTTGATCCTCTTCATTTAAAGAGTGAATTAATCTAGGAACAAAAATTTTCCACTGGGCCTTCTTTTAAAATTCAATTGATGATCATTTTTGGAACTCTTGTCTCACGAGCAACTTGCCGAACAAATTAATTGTGAGTGCCTTTCGTGTATCTCGTTGAAACTTCATTTTGAACTGTCTTTGCATTTACTCATGTTCTCAGTTTTCCAAGAGCGCTTCAGAATGAATTTTCTTCGCTCAAAGTTCAACCTGCCTTCGGCCATTTTTTAACCCTTCGCACATAAAAAAAGGATAAAATGAGTGGTAGTTTTGAGCTATAAAAGGGCGTATACATTTTTTGGGGACACCGTATTGAAATATCTAATTTTTTTGTGATTGTTATTGTAATCAAATGTATAATTTTTTAAAATTTGATTGTCTATTTGGACGGTTGCAGTCATCGGGAATACTGAAATATATGATGACGTTTTAGTTATAATCAAATGCATAGATTGTTTTAGGACAATTATGATTAATTGCAGTCATCGAGAATATTGATAGAGCTAAAGGTGCTTTTGTTAGAATCAAATATATAAATTCCTTTTGCACAACTATGGATGATTGCTGTCCTCGAGGATCACGATATAACTCTTAGACTACTTTTGTATAAATACAAATGGTAGCTGTTATCGATAATCTTGGAAAACATGTTGATTTTCGTTGTTGTTATAATTAAATACGTAAATGGTTTTCTTACAGAAATGATGATTGCAGTCATTTGGAATACTGAAATATCTGTTTTTTTTTGGGGGGGAGGTTGTAATCAAATGCATAGGTTATTTTAGCGCAATTGTGGCTGGTTGCAGTTATCGAGAATACTGAAACAGCTAAAGATGTTTTGATTACAATGAAATGCAGGGATTGTTTTTCTCCAACAATGGATGGCTGCAGTCTTCGAGAATACTGAAATATCTGATGGTGTTTTCTGTGATAAAAAAAGACTCTATTTTCGACAATATTTTGAGAAAGCATCATTTTTTAATATGGTCTATTGCAGTCAAGGAGTATATTGTAATATTTGATGGTTTTGTGTGTTTTGGGGTTATAATGAGGACTTAAATAGAGCCGGAACCCACCGGAGCTGGCCTCTTCAATCTGCGAACGAAGTATCTACTCCAACCAAAAGGCACCACAACCTAAATAAGATGATATCCGGTACTTAACTAGACAACAGAATCGTATTATTAAATTCAAATTCTGTTAATAATAAGGCATTTAGTAGGTACTAGATGTTGAATATATGCTTTATTTTCTAAAGGAAGAATAAATACATGAGAAAACATCTGCAGCTGAGGAAGAAATCTCCATATTCAAATGTGATTCTTTCAGAGATGAACAATTGTAGGCTACATCCATTCAATTAAAAGAGTTTTGAGTCCAGTAGAAGTAAACAGCTAAAGCCATTTTATCTGACTGCAAAGAACATATTTCGAAATACATACCTTTCTTTTATCTCCGGCACAATGTCTTTCTTGTGACTATTAATTTTACACGTCTTTTTTTCCTTCTTCTTTTTTTATGTTAAATTCTTCTTTTATCTCACTTCTATTAATATTTTATAATACTTAAATTCATAATCAATTTACTCATTTTTCATTAGCTTTATATTGCTTCATTTAATTTTTTCCTACATTTTAATTTATTGTTTGTTAATCTTTATTTTTCATTTACTTTTAATTATTCTTTAAATATTGCTTGTTAATTATATATTAATTTGTTATCTTTATTGACAGTTATTGATGGCGTTCTGTAATGCTCTGGCATCTCTAATTTTAGAAACTGAGCCCTGGTCGTGATCAGAAACATAGTTGTTTTTGCAGCAGTATCTGAGACAAACATCATCCTCTAAAATGGATAGTTGCAGTCATTAAGAATATCGAAATATTTGACAATTTTTTATTATAATCAACTGCATACGTTTCTTTCGATAGATACTTTTAAGCAGACATCATTTACTAATAATAAATGACGACAATCGCCTACTATACTGAAATATCTGACGAATTGTTTAGTTATGACCAAATTCATAGATTTTTTTATACAAATTTTAGATGGCTGCAGTCATACCGAATAATGAAATATTTGACGGTTTCTTTGGTTATGGTCATCCATAGATTATTTTTTACACATTGTTTTATGCAGATATCATCCGTTTATATGATTGGCTGCGGTCAACCAGATTACTGAAACATTTGACAATTTCTTTATTTTTGATCAAATGCATAGATTATTTTAACACAATTTTTAGGATATTGAAATTTGATTGAAATATCATTGAATATTGAAATGTCATACAGAATATTGAAATATCTACGAGATGTTTTTGGTTATGATCAAATACGTAGATTATGCGTATCGTAACGTTTTGGGAAATAACCTTTGGAGAAGTTAATGTTTCTGCCATGGATTTCTGGAAAGAATATCAAAAAAACTTCAAGGATATACAAATGTATATTTCGAAAGGAAAACACCAAGCATTGTCAAATGAGCTCAACTATTTTCTTGCAAAAATATATCATTCGAAGCATTCCTGTGTCAATTGCTTTGCGCGAACAAAATTTTAAGTGAAGAAAATCCGGAAGATAAGTCTGTTCCACTTTTTCACAAAACTTTTAATTCGTTTTTAATGTTTAAAGTTTCGTAACTGCATTACTGAATCCGGTTTTAACGCTTCAAGTTTCATAACTATATTTCTACTCGCTCCCCATCGATCTGGTTTCCATTTTGTATGCAAACTAGCCTGGGAAAGCCTGCTCATAATAGAAGGTGTGGCTGTCTGCCATTTAATTAATAGCGGCTCTAGAACGGATCTCAAAAGTTTTCGGCCTCATTAATAAGCTCACGAAGAAAATGCAAAGCATTTGTTAGTCAAGAATGAACAGCTAAATTTAGTTGGAATCAGAGTATTATTATGAGCTATTGAGAGTTTGTGATCATTCCAGATATTGACAGTTTGTTACTATTACTGATAACACACATGTAAGTAGCTGAAGGAGAACGCGAATATTAACTAAATCCCCCTCAGAGCAGGAGAAGTATCACTCATGGGGTAAACTCTAAAACGCAATTGCACTAACTGTTTTTGAGCAACAAACGCTCAGAATTAATTAAAAACTCCCTCGTCCCGGATGTCAAGGCTGTATTTATAGGGTGTCACATGGGCTTCGGAAAATTTAGGTTGAAGTCTTCGAAAATGCTTCACTTTCCCGAAACTTTCAGAAACTCGTAAGTTGGCAGCAAAATTACCAACTTACCATCACAGAGAAAAGATTAGTTGCGAAAAGCACAGTTTTGAGAAACATTACATTCGTTAGAAAAGTGTATCACATGCATACTGTCGTGATTACAGAATGGAATAATAAGTGCTTAGCTTTCTTTAGTAGCTGTGCTTTTATGTTTGGCTGTAGCTTGTTTATGACTTGGTGTACATTCTGAAACTTCAAAAAGATTTTTTTTCCTTAGTTATATGGGTAACTAAAAACGTAGGCAAGCCGGCACTAAATATTTTGCTATCCATTGCAATCAATCTCTGCGGGTCCTGAAGTCTGCTTCCAGGTGTCTGCTAAAATTCTAAAAATCTCACCGTTTTAAATTCTCTTACCCTCGTATCTCATAAATTCTAAACATTTGACCACCATAAAACTCCGCGGTCCAGTAATTTGCGTAAATTCTAAAACATACCTAAATGCCATCATACCTAAATTTTGTTGTTCGATGTTTCTCTAAATTCTAAAAAATATACCATCCCAAAGTTCAGCTATCCATTTCCTCCTCTAAATTATAAAAAATTTCTTAGTGAGTGCTTCTCTAAATTCTAAAAATTTTACCATCCCCAAATTCTAAAATTCTTTCACCCCTAAATTCTACTGCTCGAAGATTACACAAATTCTAAAACTTTTATCATCTCTAAATTCTGCTCTCTAGTGCCGCCCCTACATTCTAAAAATTTTACTGTTCTTAAATTCTGCTGGCCCGTACCTCTGTAGATTCAAAAACTTCCATCCTCTTTAAATTTTTCTGTTCAGTGATTTGCTTAATTTTAAGGAATTTGCCGCGCCTAAATTCTGCTGTCCAGGCGCTGCCTGAATTCGAAGGTTTTTGCCATCCTCAAGCCCTCCTCCAAGAATTATACCACCTCTAAATTTTGTTAGTCGACGCTCCTATGCATTCAAGAGATTGTGCCGCCCGTAAATTGTGTGACCCAAGGCTGCTGGTGCCAACCATGGTTCTTTTAACGTGATGCTGCATAAGAAGAAGAAGGCCTCTGAGATATACTCTGCACTACAGTCACGATCCCAAAGAATTACATGGTGTCCAATGGCAGCTGCAGATGCGCCTGAGTAACGAGACCAGGATTTGTCGCATCCAACTCGGCGTAGCGGGCAGTTGTTATAGATCCACTACTTCGGCAACAAAAGAAGCGTGACCGCACGTGCCGGGTGCGAAAGCCGATCGGCACGTGTTTGGCACCCTGGTCGTTGCGTCACCCTGCACGAGATCCGCGTGCTACAGACCTCATTATCGCCTCTTCGGAAAGGAGGAACTATAATGAGCCAAAAGAGAGCTTACGTACCAAAAATTTAGAAAACGTCGAGAGCTAAATTTATAGAAATGTGACACTGGGTGAAAACATCAAGAAAACCGTTCTATTTCGAATTCTTTTCGATGTGATATAATTTACTACAATATTGTATGTAATATATTTCTTGAAATGATAACTTGAAAAAGAATGATGAACTTACAACTTAGTTTAACTAGTTAAATTAAATTAGGTTCGTTAAATTAAATTGAGTGAGTTACAGAGGAATAACGAAGTTAAAAAAATAGCTGGAAGTAAGTTAAAGAAAAGATTAATTTAACTAATTTACGTTAAATAAGTTAAATTAGGCCAATTAAGTTAAATTGAGTAGCTAAATTAACCAGTTACTTATTAAATTAAATTGAAAAATAACTAGAACTAACTTAAATTAGGCGCGCTAAATTAAGTTGAACTAAATTAAATTAATCTCGCTAAATTAAGTTGAACTAAATTAACTAAATTAACGCACAATAAGTTAATGCATTGAGTTGGAGATGAATAAAGGAATAAAAACAGAAAAATAAGTCTGAAAAGTTTCAGGTTTTAACTATCGCCCAAAAGGGCTGTTTGGCAGTAAATATAGTTTATCAATAGAGAAGGCCCAGTTGGAAACAGAAGAACATTTTAGAATATAATGGATGAATATGCATTTAGACTAACATAGGAATGTTATATATCTTCTGCATATTTAAAAAGTCAAAAAATACGTAAGGTAATTCTATAAAAATATTGTATGTTTTTAATTGGCTGTTCAGAAATTAAATGCATTTTTATTTAACTGAATTAGAAATAAAAATTATAACTTATAAACAAAATAAAGACACTTAAAAACATATAAATAAAAGAATAAGTTATAAACTAAATAAAAAAATAAAAAGTTAGTTTTTTTTATTTTTCCAACTAGCCGCTTGTCCAGCCATGCGCCTAAAATAAGTGTCATAAGAAAAAGTACAAAATGATTTTCACGAGTTCAGCTAGTGCAATTAATAAAAATATTCAATATTTCTAATTAGATTTCAATGCATTTTTATTCAGATCAATCAGAATAAAAAGTAAAAAATTATTCTTAAAAATTGTTATTGTTTTTAAATGACTCAATTTGTTACTCAGTAACAGACACATTAAATTTGAAAATTTATGTGTCTGTTACTGAGTAACAAATTAAAATAAAAAAAAGTCTAAAAGTGCCAGCGAGAGTCGCGTCACTCTCGCTGGTGGAAATTTTAAAAAAGTGTTTTATTTGAGGCAGTGGGAAGGCATTTCTTTTAAATAGAAAAATTTGTGATTAAAACTAAGGTTAAGTATCTTGCACTTTGCCGATTAAAGATAAGACAAAACTAATGCACTTGAATTGTTTACCAATTCAGTAATCAGGTACATGACTAAGTCCCCAGTCATCAAAAGGCTTCCATAGTCACACGACATCTCAAACTTCAAATGAGGTTGGAGATTTTTTTATTCTTATGAGGTATTTCTTCCGCCTTTTTAGCATACCTTCCTAGTGTAATTAATGGTCAGCAGACTCGGAGCGTATTCGAGAGGTTCGAGTCCCGTCGAGGACTTTGATTATTTTTCACGTCTCCAGCATCAAAATAACCTAATAACCCTACACTCTTTATATAATTCTTTCCCCTTCTTCTTGTTTTGAACGTTGATTTAATTTACGAAACCAAATGAATTTTAATTTCGAAATTAACGTACTTAAAAGGGCAGGAAAAATGTTAATAGTGTTTTCCTGTTTATTGAAATATATGATATTCCTCATTCCCGTCTTTATTTTTAACTGATTTAAGTTTAACCATGGTTTAGGGTTAACTGTGTCGGTATTATACAGTTATTTCGGAGGCTAATGCTTAATTTAATTTTTATTAACCGTGATTACTTACCCCGGTTATACGGAAGTATATTGTACTTTAATTATATTTATTATTTACCGCTGTTATTCTACAGTGTGTTTATTATAATCATTATTAACAGTGATTATTTAGTAAAAGTACTGCTCTTGAATTACAGTTATTATTAACAGTGATTATTTACCATAGCTAAATCTACTATGCTTGAATAATAGTTATTATTAACAGTGATTATTTACCATAGCTATTCTACTATGCTTGAATTATAGTCATTATAAATCGTGATTATTTGCCCTGCTTAATGTGTCAGGACTGAATGTTCTGTGAGTATTTTTGGCAAACATTTTGAAGTAACTCCTTAAAGTCCTGATCTGGAACAGGGAGCTGAAATCAGCTGTGTTCTGGTGTAGATAGTGTGCTGGAGAATAACTGCACTTGAAAAGGGATTTAAAATCCTCTTTTATTAAAGCAATATTATTTACACACTTCCCAACTCGGGAGGGATACAGAAAGTAAAAGACCACACTTGGGCCTAACCATAGACCTGTTATATACTAGACCGAGCATCGCCATTCAAAACCGGGCGAAAAGCGGCACAGGAATGAGCTGCAGGAGTTTGGGCATGAAATGAAACTGAACCTAGACTTTGGCGTACTATCGCCACGGCTGGCGATTTTTTTCCGTTAAAAGTGAATAAAATTAAATAAAAAAAGGGAAATAGTGATGATTTCATCAGGAGGGTAGCATCAATATAAGGCTGTTTCTATACTGCACAAATTAAATTTGCAAGTTTTTTTCATTTAAAAATAAACAAATAAATCAATAAATAAAAAGTGATTTAGGCAAAGTATATAATACATACTAAAAATAGTGGATGGAAAGTAAAATAATTAAAAAATTTTTAAAAATAAATAAAATTCATATATATATTTATTATAATGCAATAATAATGCATAAAAAAGGAGCAAAGATAATTTTAGAAATTATTTTGAGTGAAAAAGAGATTAAAATAAAACAGGAAGATTATAAGCCTAAAAATTGGCCAGGGGAAAAATAAATAAATAAATATATAAAAAATAAAAAATAGAAGGTTTTTTTAGTGCTTAAGACAAAATAAAAAATAAAAAATAGATAACATAAGTAAAATGAGTGGAAACAGAAAATAATACAATATTAATACGAAAAGGAAATTTAAAGTTAATACTGTGTATTATAGAGAACTACATAGCAGGCAAATCAAAGTGAGAAAGATATTAAATTAAATAAAGTAAAAATGAATGTCAATATAGCCGATATAAGTTAAAAGGAAGAGAGAGGGGTAAATTAATAAATTATGAAACAAAAATGTGGTAAATTAAGACTTCTTTTTACTAACAAAAATAAATATATTATGCACGTTGCACAACGTAGTCGCACTATTTTAAATAATTTTAGAAGGTAAAATTTAAATAATGTTCATTATTTTTAAAAAGAAACTTAAAATTATTAAAGTTTTGAAATTTAACTGCTATATAATGACTATTTTCCTAATACTTCACAAATTCTTAATATTAAAATAAATGCCAGAAACATGATATAAGAAAGAAAATACGTGATTGAAAGTAAACATATTTGTTATAGTATTTGGATGCAAGAAAAGGGGATAAAATAAGGTCATTCATGTAAAAAAAAATCATAATTTTATGCAGTTCTTACACAGTGTATTGTATCGACATTACCAAGTATTAAATACATACATTACTACTTCGTACATGTCCGCATAAGCAAACGCATACAAAGAATATATAACTAAACGCATTTGAAGCAAAGTCTGTTGGCGTACAAAAAATGTCGCCAAAGCAGAATACTAGACTAATTAAAATTATATCATATAACTAAAATTTTAACATTTTTTTCAGAACGCAGTTATTAAAAACATACATATATATTAAGATACTTTTATTTAAATGTTATTTCACGTATGCATATATTATATAAAATTAGAAAATCTATTTTTATTAGAAAACGGCAAGTAGAGTGGCTAAAACACCTCTATATTTTATAAAAAATAGGTTTTAAAACTTTAGAAAAAGCTCATCTGTGAAATGTTACTCCTTCACCTTTCACGTATCTGGAATTACATCCATATGCGGAGCACGAAAGTCCGAAAGTTTTTAAGTCCGAAACAATGCGCGTACTCGCAAACACTTGTTTCTCACAAATTCTCTATAGGGCTGTAATGGTAAGGAAGATTCGCGGGAAATACGATTCGGGAAATGTTCCATATGTCACGTGGTTAGCATTCCTGTTCCCCTTCAGGGTTCCCGTTTCTCTCTCTAGTATATTACAGCTCTATGGGCCTAACTTAACAATCAGATAAATTTAAACTAAGCCTAAATATAAATTTAAGTAAATCCTTGCTCACAGAGCTAAATCGCGGAGTTGGCCTCTAACTAAATGGTGCGTAGCAAGAAATACTAATACTAGCGCACTTCAATTTATTTCAATATGCAATCACGTAGTAAGCACTATGGCTTATAATTTTAGCTGCTAGCTGGTCAGGCGAACGTCGAACAGAATGACCGTGATCCGAGACTAAAAGCTCTCTCACACTGAGAGGTTTCTACCTCTGGTTTAAATAGTACTTGGCTGTACTTCAAATTAGCATAAGCTGAAAACGCGCGCTTCTTCTGACGGGAAGTTGAAACAGAGAAGAGAAAGAAAGATTTAAATTAAAATAAAACTTTGTTAGTTTAACTAAAACCTTACAAATGTGTTGTACTTGAATTATAATTATTATTAACCATGACTATCTACTGCGGTTAGTTCAAAGCCTACTACAGTAGTATACCATAAAATTTAATGAATTTTCTGTTAATGACCTACTAAACATTACACAAAATTTTAAAAGTAAACATTTTTATATTAACCAACGGACCTGACAATGACATTGGTGGCATCGAGTATGACCCACAGATTTCATTAATTCTAATTCAATCACGCGAGGTCAAAGAGGTCAAATAGGAACCCACCTTCGCTGGACGAAATATCAACCGAAACCGGCAACAGTTCCGGATGGCACCCCATTCCGTTTACACGCTCGCCGGGGCGTCCCTAGTCGGACACGAATCCCTGACAAGATCATGAATATGGATGCGGATCTTGTTGCCGTTGCGCTTAATATGCGGAATGATTGTTGTGTACACAAGTGTTGTTTAGAGGACGGGCAGGAGTGTTCGGGGAGTAGACAAGGGTCAGCTGCCCTGTCGCGTGAGACAGATTTGCGTGACATAGAAATGCATTACTGCACTTGTCGAGAGATTATGACATACTTGTTCCTGCCACAGTTCCAGAACCGTGACCGTAATGAAGTAAAAGTCATATGTAATTAGACAGGATCCCCTGTGTGTGATGTTTGGGTCTAACGCTTGTTTTGGAATAAATCAAAATGGACTGTTCTCAGAGCCGGAGCTAGAGATTTGCTACCTTGTACTATCTCTGCAGCTCCTGAGTCTTAAAATCTTACCGCCCCTAAATTCTATTGCCCACTGCCTCCCGTAAATACCGCTTTGATCGGTGAAATCCACTGTATCAACAGCTTAAGAGAAATAAAGATTATCCTTAAAAAAAAAAGGCGTTCTGATAGGCTCACTGTGGGCTTAAAGTTGAAAAAAAAAAGTTTGGGAAGAATAACACGTAATAATAAAATAACTAAACATCGCTAAGTTAGCTATTTTCTGGGGCATCTCACTCGGGTAATTTTTGGATCTTTTCTGTCATGCTCCAAATAATTTTCACAGAAATATATCAGCGCTAAAGTTGGCCACCGTTTAATTAACTCGGTTGTTGATAGGTCTTGTAGTAATGCTCTGGTCAATAATTCTTTTTTTCAAATTTAATTCAGTTTCCTTCAGTTTAAAAATTTCATTCATTTCTAAAACCATTCAATCTCTTTTTACGTTTCTGTAAAATATGCTCCTTATATTTGGAAGACCTTTTATTGGTACAGGTACTTCTTTCTACTGATAGATGCGCCAGCACTTTTGTAGTACTATAGGTTATTAAGGCGTTTCTGAACTTAGCTAACTGTTAAGTTTCCAGTTTGGGGTAAGAACACCCCGGGGACGGTGCCATTCCTCTTCCCGTACCACCAATCTCTCGAGAGGAATTTCGTCTCGCCCTTTATTTGAATGACCCCTTTCCACATTTACAAACATCCATGCCTTCTCAGAGATTCAAACTTGGGCCCAGTAGTCAGCACCGCTAAACAGTATACAGGCTGAGCGGCGCATAATTCACTCAAGTAGTAAGCCGGGGTACTCGGGTGACGGAAGTGAGGTCACAGAAAAGAGGCGTGGCTTCCGCCATCTTGGATCACGTGACAACCGGAAGTGTCGTAGAAGGATTGGATGACGTACACGGAATGACGTCATGCATAGTTTCGTTTTTATTGTGTGGCAACGATTTTACATTTTCAAAATTTTTATTTTTTTGTGACAGCGATTTTTTTTTAATGTTTTATTTATATTGGTAACGAACATACTTTTTTGTGGCTCTTGAACCGCGTGTTTGGAATGACATCACTTTCAATTTATTATTTTAAACACCTGATTAATTTTAATTGCTTTTAATTATTTACTCTTTTCAATTATTTAATACGCTATTATTTTTACTTTACTTACTCGCTTTAATTATTTTTATAGATGATTATTTTTAATTATTTACTCTCTTAATTTTAAACAGGATTCATTTTGATTATTCAGTCCGTTATTACTTCTAATTATTTTCAATTTAATGCAATAATTTTAATAAATAAAATTGCACGAGTTTTAAAAGTGACCGCACAGCTTGAATTCGAACCCACAACCTTTAGTGTGGAAGGCGAACGCCCAAAGCACTATGCCAGGAAGATCTTTGAAGTAAAACCATATTGTCGCGTTGAGTAGAAAAACAACCATAACGTCACCAGACTGTTCGAAACCAGCAAACGTCATCTTTTTGACGTTGCAGCATGCCGAAACCGCTTCACGTTTTCCGCATCCGCCGTGGCGGACGTATACAATTTTAACGACCAATCAGCACCTCTCTAACAGTATCTATCTTATTTTAGCCAATCAGCGTTTTTTCTTTCTTTTACATCACCTATATATTCGATCGCTTTGACGATTGCAACAATTGCAAATAATACGAATATGAATATAAGGTAATACACTCTCATTCCAAATCATGTGATGACGATTTCTTATTACCCAGGTAAAACACTTTTGCTGAGGCCGTGATAATTTTTTCTAAGGTTGACGGGGTAAAAATGACTAGCAACTGTGGTATCCTTCATGCACGGAGAGTCTGCAGGTTAGATGGTAATCCTTCAAAATTAACATTTTTCATGGCATTAAAAAGAGGTTTCGTAGCAATAAATAATATTAGCCGGCATTGGATGGAACATTTTATGATCTATCAATTTCTTAACAAAAACCGTTTTACCCGAACCTGTAGGTCCGCTCAGAAGACAAGTAGAAGGATGTACGAACTTGGGCAGTTTCTTTTTCTGAAATGACAGAACGTTAATTGTTTAAATAGGTATAGGAACAAGAAACACTAGAGACATTATCAAATTATAACAACTTTATTTTTTAAAAATCATGTTTACACTACATCTTTTTTTGACAAATTGAAATATTTGGAAATGATGATTCTTTCCAGCTAAGGGTGATACAATGAGTTTTATACAGAATCCTTGTCATCGTTTAACAATAAAATAAATACAATAATGTCCCCATACATTAGAAGTTAAACTCTGAAGCAAAATCTTATTCCAGCAAACATGACGATATTTCTTGACAAAGGATGTGATATCTTTTCCATATACTTCAGGCGGGAGTCCATAAGAGTAAAAAATTCCAGTGTCTGTTTGTGTGCAATGCAGACAGCTAGCCAATGAGTTCCTTTTTCATCATGTTTATCATTAATGAGCACCATTGCGCAGGGAAAACTTTGAATCACAGGTATTTTATTCGAATAAATTATTCGAAAAAAACTCAAAATTAGCCGCTTACGTGACTAATCTAAAGCAGTTATGATAAACATGGACAAATATGTTATAATTTTAATGTGTCCAACTAATGGAATTTCATAAAGATGTTTAACGAATCTCATAATAAACCAGAAGAACTGCTGTTATTACACGAATTTAATTCATCTTTCCAGTCCAACAATTTTAGATTTCATATGCTAGAGAAATTTTATAACGAGTCGTGTAATTTCTTTAATATGACAACTTTTAATTCTTCTCTAGAAAGGCGTGAGGGCCCATCAGCGGCCAAGCGTCAAAGTTGCTGAACACTTTGATGCTTGGCCGCTGATGGGCCCCCACGCCTTTTTTAACGGGTCTGAGGTTCGAATTCTACAAAAGGGCTGGCTGCATAGGCGTTCTCATAGTTTTCCCTCATGTGTAACGTGTATACGAGCCGGTTCATCTTAGAAAATCCTTCATGAAGACATCTCTTCCATTAGGCAGATAGCACGAGGGCTTTGCCATAACTAAATAAACCAAACCAACAAAACCGAGAAGACGTGGAATGAAAAAACGCATTTTGTATTTCGGTGCACAAAAGCATCGTATCGTTTAACAATTAAATGAGTAGTATGAAATGTGGAACCGCTTATGTCTTCCCTTCAGATATTCTCCGTTATGTTTAAGTTACTTTACGTATGCTTCAGTTCTAACAGTGCTAATACTAACTCAGAAATCGATTTGATTTGTTTTTGTTTTTATTGAAGACCTGGATGATGGCTCAGTGTTAATTATAAACACTACTTATTTTTTATTAGTTCAGAAAAACTGTTAGACTTGAAACGGCATTTTGCGTCCAATCACTTTTCATATTGTTGCCGCCAAATATTATCGCCCTGAATTACATTTAAAGAAAACAAATAATGAAGAATCTGCATGAATGTATGTATGTTTCTCGCATTCTGGAAAAAAAACGACGGTACCTAAATCCAACAAATTTTGAATAACGCAATCCTTCACCCGATCATGGGTCCCTGGAAGCCCAAATTTTAAAGGATTCTTTTTTACTATCTCTTTCATAATTTGTAAAACTTTAATTAATTTCTGATTAGCAAACTGAACGATTTCAAAGTGAGCAGTGGCAAAGCAGTATGGAAAAAAACATTTTTATCTCCAATTCGCAAGACTGTCTGTCAGCAATTCTAAAAATATGATCTTTTTAAATATTTTGTGATACTGCTGTTGAACTGAATTTAATATGGTTTAAATGCGAAGAACATGACATTTAATAATAAAGAAAAAGTAACGCACAAAAATTTAAAAAAAAAAACGCCCATTTGGGCGTAATGACTATTTCTTTTGAGAAAGCGTAAAAACATATTCTTCAATCCAAAGCTTGTTTACGTGCCCCATTTTAAAAGCAGAATCAATTTAAAGTAGAAAACGATATTTCTCATTTCAAATAATAAAATATTGTCAGAAATTTTAATTCCAAAATATTTGCTTTTTTTTTAAAAATTCTTTATCGAAATCTTTGTGTGTGAACACTCTCTGAAATTCGAGTTTGATAATGCATTCATGCTTCGTTCCTAAACAAAAACGTGAAAACCCGTTTGATAGCATTCAGTATTGACAACTGACATTTATAAAACGTGCGTTAACTTTTGTCACCTTACATGTAATTGCCGAACGCCTATTATGTAAAGTAATTGATACTTAACAGGAAAGCCGTTACTGACAATTATGACGTTTAATTCGATGCATTTGAACAGAGCTTTAATGAGCTGCGCAATGTGTGACTATTGTTGAGTAAGTTGACAATCTTACGGTGCAGGAGAAGCCTTCTTTCAAGAAGTCGAGTTTATTTTTTTTATTTATTTATTTATTTCGTTTCTTAGAAGAAAGAGGAAGATAAGAAATACCCATTAGCATTCGATCCTCGAGACAAAAGCATCTGGGATTCGTTTGCGAATGCGACAAAAGCATAACGTGAGGTGCAAATGAATCGTCCCTTCCCACGGCAGTGAGTTCTTGGAAAATTTTGTTTTGTTTATTTCAAGTACGCCATCGTAATCGGAGTTATTAAAGGATATCTGTTGGCAACATCCAAAGAAAGACAATCAGAATTGATAGGAAAAAATCCAATAAGGAGAAAAACCTTCACGATCAGAAATCCATAACCGTTCTGATTTCAATAATACGGTTATGTCTCATTTCAGGCTTTCGTAGTTGAGATTTTTTTTAAAAAAAGTGCCATTTCAATCTCTCATTAATGGGGTGGGTAAAAACGATGCCCATTTCAGCCCTTCATTCAAGGTCAAAGCAAAATCCAAAAGCGTAATGTGAGGTCGCGTGACTGTATGGTGTATGTATAAAGTGATGTAGCAATGACTCTTTAAACTTTAGGCACTGAGACAATAACTTTAGTCAATAAAACATTAATGGCATTCGTGGTTATGTCTTATACAAAAGAAAAGAGGTTTTTTAAAATCTGAGTATGATATAGCATGACTAGTATTTTCTTGAAACAGAATTCTGAGTCTTGAAAATTGTAATATCAGAAGTAAAAAAATCACATCGAAACAGGAAAAGAAAACTGTAAAGATTTGGCTAGCATTAAATCTGTATTAAAAATAATAAATGTTCTAAAAAATCATGAAAATCGTAAGTGACGCTACTATCATAGTTTTGAATTATTTTATAGTTTTTGAAAATGTGACTTTGATTGTAGACAAGAAAGTTAAAATATATAGAGGGAAATGTATTTTTTACTACTGCCTGCCTGACATAGTTACTGTATGGTATTCAAACAAAGAACATGACTTCCTTTTCGGCTGAAATAAATGTTCTTTTTGCAACTTAATCTCCCTAGCACTTATACGGAAAGGTTAAAAACAGAAAGACTGAAATGGTGCGCTTTTTGGTGTTCTGATCCAGAACACTTGCAGAACGGAGAGGAAGCCTGAAATGAGACGATATTTATTGCCATCTTCGGAAAGCCTTTATCGGGATAGCCTGAAATGGAATATTACGAATAATATTACAGCCTACAATAATTATTATGAAAAAGAGAAATTATGTATTGATTTTTAATGATACCAGCTGGTCATTAATAATAACAGAAATGAAGAACTGAAGCTATTTAATGCTTTTGAAATTGCTCATTTGTTAATCAGTAACAGAAAAGTTAAATTTTGAACTTAAAATTAAATATCTTATTCTTTGCCAAAAGGCAATACGCTGGCGTTTAGAAGATAAAATATTATTTAGGGCAACATATTTCTTTGAAATCGCTGAATTGTTGACTGAATTGGAAAAGAAAAATAACCTTACGTTTGACCGAATGGCAACACATTTCTTTTAAATCGCTGAATTTTCAATTCAATTTGAAATTACATTTGCGTTTCATCGAGTGACAACATATTGCTTTTAAACTGCCGACTTCTTTAACCAAAACTTTCACGAAGTTACGGAAGACATAAACTGAATAAAAAGCAAATTCAAAATATAAAATTTGGGCTTCGAAATGCGTATGTTCGGGTAGAGGACTATGTTCAAAATTAATGCTTTTCAGCATGCATACATATATGTAAACAGATTCTTCATTATTTAATAAAGGAGATTTTGATTATATTACTTGAAATACTGGTTTGGTTTACTCAAGTTTTTGGTCTTTGGTTTATTTTAATATATATTTGTCAAATTCAAATGCTCTGCTGAGAACTGAAAAGATCTCATTTTCCTTTTTGTCCTCAGAATAATAAATAATTTTTAAATAAAAAACAAGATGCACGTTTCACAAAGCAAAAAGATCTAAAAGACCATTGTTGTGTGAAAAAATCCGAAAATGTCTTTCTTTTGTAAAACTGGGAAGAGGAGATAACAAGATTTTCGTGAAAAGAAAAACTAAATTTGTGCATCATTATTCGATATAACACGGTCGTCAGTGCCACAGAGAAAGAAGAACGTATTTTTATTCATGCATCAAATGGTGTGATTCTTCTCTGCTTTCAAAAAAATCGTGAAGATAAATACACCTGACTACGGGATGTATGAAATGACAAACTACTCGTCGAAGGTACCATATTTGGTCAGAGTTGAAAAATTAAAAATTGACGAGAGAAAAACTTAGATTGACGTATATTTTTATTGAACTTTACCGATTTCGAGGGGGATGAAACATATATTAAAAAAATCTATCGATTTTGAGAATGGTAAAACGGATCCCTCTTCTGTAGCAGGAAAAAGAAAATTTTCTTTTTTACTCCTGAACAAGATCTTTGTCTCATCGCGGTCGAAATCAACAAATTTTATTAAAAATATACGCTATTTTTTTTTTACTTCTGAAGATAAAAAGTCTATATTTCATCGCTCTCGAAAGCAAGAAATAAATTAAAATTCTATGTAAAATTCTTTTGCTCTTGAAAAAGAAAAAATTATGTTCCTAAAATGGAGCGAATTTCATTGAAGACTAGCTGCTTACACAGCCAGCTGCCTATAATATCTATTCTAAAAAAAGAAAATGTATAAGGATTTTAATGCGTTCAGCTAGTAATTAATGAGTAAAACCCACTATCTGCGTTTACTGCTTTCAAATCGCTTAGTATTTTAATTAATAAGATTCAATTTGGAAGAAAATTGAATATCCTACGCTTCACCAAATGGCGACACACGTCTAGGTGGAAATAAAAATATTTTATTTCGAGCAATGGCAAAACATTGCTTTTAAAATTGCAGAGTTTGTGGATTAAATTCGAAAAACAAATATACTGATTTTTGTCGAACGGACGCATACTTCTTTTATATCACCAAGGTTCTGATTAAACAAATATCTAAAGCTTTGCCGAATGACAACACAAAGCTTTTTAATTGCTAAGTCTGTTGATTTAAAGTTCATTAAATTTGCACAAAGTATGGAATAAATAAAAAACAAATTCGAATTAAAATTTCGGGTTTCGAGGTGAGCATGTTCGAATGGAAGAGCACGTGTGTTCAAAATTGGGTGGCTCTAGGTTCCGCCTTTTTTCCACAGTGCGATGACATACACATACTACAGATGTACGCTTAATTGTTTTTGCTCCTGAAAAAACATCGGATCTACATTACATCGCTCTCGAAATTGAGAATTTAATTAAAAATCTACGCCATTTTTTGCTGTTGAATAAAAAAAGGATGCTATTGCCTTCGAAACTGATGAAATTGTATTTAAAATATACGCTACTTTTTTCCCACTCCTGAAAATGAAGGATCAGTATCTCATCGCTCTAAAAATCAAGAGTTTATTAAAAATTGATGCAATTTTTTACGCCTAAAGTAAAAGTACGATAGAATTTTATTAAAAATTTACGTTATATTTTTTTTTCTGTTGTAGATGAAGAATCTATATCTTATCGCTCTAAAAATGAAGAGTTTATTAAAAATTTATGAAAAATGTTTCTACTCATGAAGAAGAATATATGTCTGATTGCCCTTAAAATCGACAGAATTTTATTGAAAATTTGAGCTATTTTTTTTTTTTTTTTTTTTGCTCCTGAAGAAAATGGACCTATCTCTCATCACTCTAAAAATCAAGAGTTACTAAAAATTCAAGCAAGATTTATGGAGGGGCTTCTCCTGAAGAAGACGGACTTATCTCTGACCACCCTCAAAATTTATAGAGTTTTATTCAAAATAACACCAAAATAAGTCAGTAGTTTTGCCTAATTTTGAAATCTTACATATTTGCAGAACCGATTTCAAGTGCGACCAGATCCTTCATCTTCAGAAGCAAAAATCTATCAATTTCGAATGCAATCAGATGAAGTGCCTTCTTCTCCAGGAACTTGGTTTTAAAATAGCATGTGGCTTACTTATGGCAAAGCAAACGATAATCTAAGAGGAAGGATGCGTTCGTGGAGGATTTTCTAAGGGAAACTGATTCGTATCCACATTACATGAGGGGTAAACCACAGCAATGCCCATGCACCCAGCCGGATCAATAAGATTGGAACCTAGTTTGAATACCAGTGTTCAGCGACTACCGCTCAGCCCGAACCTATAACAGAGGGTGGCTTTAAGTTGTTATAGGGCTAGTAATGTACCCAGATTTTAATACACCTTAGAGCTGTACTTCAGGAGTAATCCTCTATACGCAAACAATTAGTTAAGAAATGTCAAAATGACATGCAGGGAAGTATGACAAAACTCTATATTTATTTTTTAAGTAAATTTCAGTTCCGGTACTTTAAAATTGCATTATTGCTTTGCTTATTTGAATTATACCTTTGAATCCTTCAGAGTTATCTAAATTTATCTCTAAGAACCCCATAGAATCATCCACTAGAATCCTTTAGAAATATCTTTTTCAGTTTCTTAGAATTATTCCTTTGAATCGCTTAGAATTATTAATAGGAATGTTTTAGAATTGTTGCTTAGAATCCCTTGAATTATCCATTAAACCCTCTTAAACTTACTCACTAGAATCTCTTAGAATTACCTCTTTGAATTACTTGGAGTTACCCCTCAGAACCCAAAAAAAATTATCTATTAGAGTCTTTTAGAATTATCCCCTAGAATCCCTTAGAAATATATATTAGAATTCTTTACAATAATTCCTTTATTTGGTTTGTTTTTCTTTATTTAAAACCATCGATTTTTGCCATTACTCCAACTTTTGTTATGCAGATAGACTTCTTAAATGAAAAATACAATTGTGTATTTTAAGTACAGACTTCTTAACTGAAAAATACAATTGTGTATTTTAAGTACACTGCTGGCCACTGTTAACCCAACACCCTGAAGGAAGCATGCAAATAACATGAAATTTACAATATGCATTAGCGGAGGTGAGATATGCAAATTATTAGAATTTCAGCGCAGACGCACATCACGCGCGCCTGTGGGGCCACTTCAAATAACTATTTAAGGCTTAGATTCACTATTTAAGGCTTGGAGTTTTCGACGATTTCAAGTTCGGCAATTGTTTTTTCTTGTGGTTTTTTCAAAAAAATGATCAATTATGCCTCGTAGTAAACAGCGATCATCGTTTGATCAAGTATCTATGTTCTACAGAGGAAGAATAGTGGCCTACCGAGAGTGTTGATTATCTTTCAGGGAAATCGGTAGTCGTGTTGGACGAAATCAAACAATTGTAATGCGGATATGTGACCGTTGGATGCACGAGAGTACGACGGACCGACGTGTTCGATCGCATCCACCTCAGTGCACCATTTCACGTGATGACAGGAACATTGTGCGCATGGCAGTGACGGATTGCTCAGTCACATCACGAACCATAGCACAGCACATTCAGTCTATAACGCATCATCCAGTGTCTGCGCGTACCATTCGACGCCGTTTACAGCAGAGTGGTCTGTCCGCAAGACGTCCATTGCTTCGTCTACCCTTGACGCAGAACCACAGGCTTCTCCGCCGCCAACGGTGGGATGAAAGAAGGATGTGGACGGCAGAATGGAATGAAATCGTCTTTACTGACGAGTCACGCTTCTGTCTGCAACACCACGATGGTCGGATTCGAGTCTGGAAACGCCGTGGAGAGAAGATGCTGACAGCTGCATTATGCACCACCACACTGGTCCTGCACCGGGTATTATGGTATGGGGCGGTATTTGATATCACTCTCGCACTCTTCTAGTACGCATTGCCAGTACTTTAAACAGCCTGCGCTACATCTCCGAGGTGTTGGAGCCAGTTGTCCTTCCTTAACTTCCAGGCTTGCCCAAAACCATATTTCAACAGGATAATGCGCGACCACACGTGGCACGCATTGTCCAAGGGTTCTTCGTCAATCGCCAGATTGAATGGCTTCCCTGGCCGGCTCGCTCTCCAGATCTTTCGCAGATAGAAAACATGTGATCCATGGTTGGAGCGATTGTCCCAGATTACATCCCAAGCTGCCACACCAGACGTGTGGAACAATGGAACGTGTTGGCAACGTGTGGAAGCTGCTTGGTCTGCTGTACCCCAAGAACACATCCAAAGTCTCTTTGAATCAATGCCGAGGCGTGTGGCAGCGGTGATCACCAACAATGGCGGCTACTCTGGCTACTGATTCTAGAAGAAACCACACTTCACAGAAGTCTATAAATTTAATCATTTGATATTTGGTCAACATGTTATCTACTAAATAAATTTTGTTGTGATATGTCTTGTCTTTCTTGGTGTTGCAATTTGGGTGGCCAGCAGTGTACTTCTCAAATTATATTTTACTTAGAATACTCTTCTCTCAACTAGTAACGCTTACAGCAGTTGCGACGAACGTTTGCAGTAGTACTGCATAGAATTCCTTTTAACAGGCAGCAACTGCCGATTCCGGATAAGAGGTTTCTCCGGATAATTGAATCCATAGCTTACTTGCTCATGCTTGGTAATGCGAAGTCTGTTAGTCTTCTTTTTGGTCTATAAGCCCAAATTAAATAAATAATTTTGAAATTCCCGATTATTTAAAATTAAAACACACAAATTTTTTTAATATTTCAGAAAAGCAAATTAAGCAACATTTTGAAATTGCCTTCTTTATTATGTACCAGATTTATTATCACCTGAAAATTACGAATTCTTTAATATGGTGTACAGCTTCGAATGCCTGCTTGCATAGAAGATTGTCGCCGTAATTTTAAAAATTCGTTGTGTATACAATGAAACTTCATAACATTTTTAATGGTCATAGACGAACATTTCTCGAAAAAAACCTTATGAAATTCTGCATAACATAGCATAAAATTGCATTGGATAAAAGTCCGTGATGGAAATTTGGGGAACGAGGGGGTGGACGCCTTAGCTAAACTAGCTGCACTTGGTGATGGCCTAGTAGTAAATGACGGGCAGGATTCACGAATGAAAACTATAACTACACCGTATTATGATATTATCAATAAATGGGAAGAAAGCTGGGGATTGTCAAAAAAATGAAGGTCTGTTGAAGAATATCGAAGTGAATAAAAGAATGAAAATATTTAATGATATTGACTTAAATCAAAACATTACAGGACGTAGACGATTCCTGGTCTATCACAAAAGTTTCGGCCATCAGAATAACGATCAATGTTTGATATCCAATGAGAATGGTGATGCAAGGCACTTCTTCGAAGATTTTCAAGGGAAAATTTTCAGAAGTATCATAATAATGCCTTTGGAAAGAATCATGCTAATTTAGTAGAACACGCAAAGAACATTATGAAGTCTATAAATAACAATAAACAGGCTGTGGCAATTCTTTGATGTATATTTGATGTATTTCAGGTTTGGAAGTATATGTGTGGTTTTATTTTCAGTTTCTTAACACAGTTTTATTTTATTCTTTTTGGTTCATTTTGCGTAGTTTGTTTTGTTTAGATCCAGTGATAATTTGAGTTTCACAGGTCGTATATATTATTTTGTTTCGTTTCCTTTTATTATGTCGCTGGATGCTTTTGTTAAGTCGCTGGATGCCACCGTCTGTTGTTGAATCGGTTGGTCCCGTAATGAGTCATACGGCCATCATAATTCGGCTAGGTGGACTGTGGGCTTCGTCCCAATAATCAATAAATCAGTCAATGAAAGTCTGCAATTTTTCGTCGGCTTCCTATCGAGAAATTTCTTGCTCTGCGTATCATCTTCATTCCTCCTCCTCATCATCATCATCTTTCTCTTTTCCCAGCATATGTCCGATTACTTTGTCGTTATGTTGAATGAGTGAGGCGAAAAGAATTATCTACAAGCCTGCACCTCCTCTTCGCTAACACCAATCTTTATAGAATATGTAAGTAAATCCAAGGTGTCTGATACGAGCTCCAGATGTGTTTGAAAACCGAAAGAAAGTTTGTCGCTTCACTAGTTATCTGAGAGCATGAGCTGATGCCACGAATTACACCAGCAGCGTTCTTTATAGCTTTCCAGGAAAGAGGAAATGAAAATAGGGCGTTTTTCAGTGTGAATTGTTTCTCAAAATCGTTTATACTACTTTTAGTGTTCACACATGGACGCATAAAAAGAAATCCGTAGTTCGCCTGGATAATTCCTTGATTCACTGGCCTAGGATAAGACTTGTTACACTGGGTAACAGAAACATAACACAAATGTTTTTAACTTTTAATTCTTTAGATTGTTAGCTCATTACGCACTTTTTTTTAATCTCGTAAGCCTAAATTTTGGATTTAAATCTAGAATTTTCAAAAGTGACATTGTTTTGATATTCTCAATTAGAATGATTTTACCATATTTAAAATATTGTTCTGCAAATTGCGTTTAAGAAAAAGTTCCAAAAATTTCAACAGGACCGATATAGAGGTTTGATGTAGCCGATTGCAACCAGAAAGGGAGGGGCACAACTACATACAAGAAGAATCTCATATATAAAATTCCAACTTCTGAGACGAGTAGTTTTTGAGTTGTGAGAAACGTTACAAAAAAAATCTATTCTGAATCCATAACAAATCAGTTTTACAATTCGTTTGGGGGAAAATAGTCCTTTATTTTGTCCGTACGTACAGATGTCACGCAAAAACATCGTTCAAATGGATTCGAGAGTGGTCAAAATGGGCATTTTCGTTAAAGAATGATACCCGAAATTTTTGGTGATTACAATGCTTCCTTTACTTCGTACAATGAAGTAAAAATAAGAATACACGAAATAAAAGTTAAGAAGCAACAAAATAAAAAAAAGCAAAAGTAACTAAAGAAAAAAAAATAAATAAAAAGAAATATTTTATTAATAGTAGGTTTTTACTTATAAATTGGCCAAAATTAATTTTAAGTTTTACTTACAGTTTCACCTTTATTAAAAGTAATTTTTTTTTAAATGACGCGTTTACAGCAATATACCATGAATAAAGTAAGGTGGAGTCCATTTTACTTTGGTGCTACAAGGTGAATCTGTACTGGCGTAAAAACTGACACAGGATGGAGGTTGCCAATGCCACAAATTCTCTCACTGTGTGACATAATTCAGTAAAATAAAATGACAGAAAGTTCAGGGTAAAAACTGTTTCATATGATTCAGTCGACAAAATTAATGGAGAAATTTAGAGTTAAAAACTAATAATTTTATAACTAACGCTAGCTGAAAATTGATGCAAAAAGAAAATAGTGTAGATCTAAAAAGGAAAGAGAAAAGTATACATAAAGTTAATTTTCAGAGTTACAAAATATACAAATATTTTTTTTTCTTGTATTTCTTTACATATATATATATATGAGAGCTATTTTTTTTTCCAAGCTCTGAGCGGTCGTAAAATGAAAACTCCCTGAAAATTCGCTGACACTTTACTCAGATGTGTTGCGCACTGTCTGTTCTGCGTGCTTGTGTGGTGTAAGTGGAAGCGCGATCGGGATGTCCGGAGTTCGAATCCCGTCTAGAGCACTGCGGATTTCTTCGGTTTCTCGACATTAATAAATTTAATGACTCTACTATATATAAAAGCCACTTAAAGTTCGCAGTATGTATGCATTTTTATTTAAATGGGCAGTATTTAATGTTCAATAATTAATGTGCGCAATATATATGTATTTAGCATTTAAATACTTAATTATATAATGTGCACATTAAGTAATCAAATACTGAAGGTATATTTAAATACTTAATGTGGGCCGTATAAATAATTATAAGGTATTTCTTCAACCTTCTTCGCATGCCTTCGTGGTGCAACGGTCAGCACGCTCGGCACGTATTCGAGAGATCGGTGGTTCGAGTCCCGGCGAAGGCAGTGCTCATTTTTTATGATTCCTGCTTCTAAAAAACCTAATGTCTGTACAAAATATTTAATAATATTTATATATAGACTACGTATTAACCAAACATCAAAGAATTGCACAAATTCCGCATTGCGCACGTTAAACGTTGTGTATATTATAATTCTTAACTATTCACTGCATGATATAAGTATGCTACTGCATTTTATGTTTTGACGCCCGCTACGAATAAAATACGAAGAAGAAATTGCGAAGTTTTGCTGCAGCATAACCTAGCACTTTCATTGCTGAGGTATTAAAAATTACGAATTAGCAGTTAATAATTCGAAATCTTTCGCACACCCGGACGCGGACTTTTCACTCTTTAGTGACCACACATGTCGTCTAGAGTTAAATGATCGTTTGGTTTCGAGGTTGCTCTAAGTGGTTTCAAAAAGTGTTCCGATTATGATTTCTTTCAAGATCGGACAATCGTAATTCTGTTTGAATTCCACCAATTGCTATTGTTTGCAAGACCACTGATGTAAATAAATACAGCTTTAACTGTCGCATTTGCGAACTACTTTTTTTGTTTGAGAAATAGCCCCAATATTTTTCGTCGATTACGTAAACAAGTAGGGCATTACGATGGTGGACATCGTTTGCTGCAGGTGGGAGAGGAGGGGGAAGGTTATTGTCTTCAAATAAAAGCTGTCTGCTCGTATTTTTATTTTGCGGAAAACTCGTAAAGTAAGATTTCTTTAGATTATTCCTTTGTAAATCGGAGTTTTGAAGCCCATTTCTGTGAAATGACAATGAAATGCCGACCGAAATCAAACAAAAGGATTTTTCCAAAACTGTCGTTTGGAAGGGGGGAGATAAAAGAGAAGTAGCTTAAAAATAATATTGGAAAAGTATTGATTTATGAACAATTTTTTAGATGTGTCTTTGTTTCAAAAACTGCTCTCTTTTTTCCTTGTAATTTAACATCTTAATACATATATTTAGTTCTCTGATGTAGCATGGATTATTAAAAATTAAATTTGACTCCTTAATATATATATGTGTGTTTTTAATGATTGTTAAAAATTAAGTTTTATACCTTATATATTCAGTTTACTGATGTAGTATTTATTATTAAAAATTTTTCAAAAATTTCAAAATCTCTTAACTATTTAAGAAAACTTATTAAACCAGTTTCGATTAAATTCGCACAAAGTATGAAAGAAATCAGAAAAAATTACGAAATTTGAAATTCGCGCTTCGAAGTGTACATGTTCGGGTGAAGGAGTAGGTGCATTCGAAATCTGGTGGCCCTAGATGTTGTCCTTTTACCACAGTGAGCGGAACACTCACATGCATGCACGCAGACTCTTCGTCATTTAATAATACAAATTATTAAAATGATCAGCAGATTAATTATATTATATTTCTGTTATATCTGTAATTTAATTATTTAGAGATTGTAGTAAAAGTTCTTTAGCTTTTTCTCATTTGAAAGGAATAACGAGTAGGTGAAATATATTAAAAAAAGTCAAATACTAAATTGGGGCTTCGAGGTACCCATTTATGGGTGGAAGACTTGTGTTCAAAATGAGGCGCAGATTTTCTGTAATCCGCCTAACATACAACATCCATACATACTTACAGACGTTATCTAATGACAGGTATAACATATTTACCGTTAATTTCAATTATTCAATTACAGCAATCTCTTGCCGAACGCGTCATTAGCGCATCGCGCTCACGGCAAAATGGCATTCCGCAAAGTTTACTTTCTGTCGAGAGAACGGCAATTAGTTCAAATTAAGATAGTATGCATGATTTATACAAACTAGGGTAACAATGAAGCAAATTTTAATTCACAAGGATATGAAACAAATGTTAATTTTTATTACTGCTTAATTGAAGGTACTGAAGGTACATGATACAATTATCTTTTTCAAATAACTGGTTTTTTTTTGCTGGGAATAATGACCGATGCAACTCGTTAAAAGTTTTGAGGGAATGCAAAGTTTCTCAATGTCTTTCATAAAGTATCTTCATTTGAATCAACCTCCATTATTAAATCACACATTTCTTGTGGCTTTTCTAACAACTGCTTTAAGTTCTTATACATTAAAGGCTCTTTATTTTCCTTACTACGAGTATCTCTGTTTTCACTGTCGACTTCGGAACATCCGCTTATTCATTCGCTATTCTCGATTAATTCTTTGATTTTTTGTTCTTCCATATCTGATAATTCTCCGCCCCTTATTGCTTTTGCAATTTGTGTGATTTTCCTTGGCTTCATTTTCAATGGATGGAAATCCTTTAAAGTTGTTGACAACTTCTGGCTAGAGCTGATGGCAGCATGCATTCAATTGTTGATGAATTCACTTGTTTCCATGCGAGTTTAATCATTTCAGTGCAGTATGCCATTAAGGCGCCCTGCTTTCCTTCCTCTGGTGATATATTTGCAGAGATGAAAACATACTTGACGTAATAGACTTTGAATGTTTTTATGATTCTTTGATCTATTGGTTGGATTAAGCAAATGATGTTCGGTAGAAGGAATAAAACCTCTGCATTTGGATGCAATGTTGTGAGAGATTCAGAAGTCTATGTGTAGCATTATCGAGAATTGAGAGAATTTTAAAGCTCCTGTTTTACCGTTCTAAGCAATGTTTGACTTTTTTAATGAATGAATTTTGAAACCACTCATTAGAGAAGATTGTCGCAACTCAGTGGACGCGGAGCTGCATACCTCCTATAACTGAAATTCTCGCGTTGGACAAACGGGTATACGCAAAACGGGTATACGCAAAATCGCGTTCAACAAGGGTTTACTGCGTTCTAAAGAATTCTAAACAAGTTTCCTTGCTTTAATTTTCTATGCAAGATCGTATAAAAACTTTAAAAGCATTAATAAAATCAACTCAAATTTCTTTTGGGATTCAAAAGAAGGAATTAAATTTTCTTAATTGAATATAAATGCTTATTATAAATTTTGAAATTATATATGACATGCAAGGGGGTAAAAATTTTCCATACAGGTGTGATTTTTTTTCCTTGCTCATACAAAACGGTTTCAAAATAATTACGGTTTTAGAGATTTGGTACCTTTTGACTGAGTTTTCTTCTTAAAGAACAGCTATCAATTTTTTATTGATGCCGGGTACTAAAACTGTCATGCTTTTTATTAATACTGTCATTTATTATTAAATTTTGTTGGACAAAATGATTTTGAGCTGAAAAAAGGAAAAAATTGCCACCATTTTAGGCACTTTTACAAAGTATTTTGTTTTAAAATTTAATTTACGTTTAACAATGTATGAAGTTCTTTTTTCACAGTTTTGCTTTAAAAGAGTAAAAATTAATTTTAATTTCTTTCAATTCATAATTATTCTTATTCCTTGTCAAAATTTAAAGATTTTTTTCATTTGATATTTTAATGTTTTTCTTTTGGTTTAAAAATTGCATCTTGTGTTCCAAATTTTGACCGATTGCTTTCTCGCCAGGGTTTTTTGGTTTAGCCAACGAAGCCAAAGTGGCAGGCCTATACATTAGTACTGTAACAGGGTTTCTCATTTCGATGGTAATATAATGAAAGTGCTCGAAGTTTTTTATTTCTTATTGTGAGTATTAATTGCGTCTTTTCAATTGGGTTTTATAATTTCAATTGCGTTTTAAATGCAGTGGATTTTTTGCTATACGTTTTGGGGTAATATTTTGTTTTATTTTGTTCAGTGAAGTATTTTATTACTTCACTTTCGTTTTCGTCGGGTGAAATGGTGTTCTCTTTTTTGGGATATAAGATTCTAATTTAAATTTATTTAAGAATTTTCCTTGCTTTCGGGAAGGGCCAGAATTTTTAGGATGAACTATTATAATTAAAATACTTTGAAATTGTTCACCGGCTAATTCTGGATGCAGAAAAGCAAGGACTTTTCTAGAAGGAGATTTCAATTTGTTTCAATGTTCCTTTCCCCTGATAAAGTGGCATTGAAGTCGATTAAATTCCTATTCTGTTGAGATTTTTTTAAATTTCTTTAAATTTCATAAATTTAATTGGAGTATGCCTGTTTAAAAGATTCGGTGTTTTTTTTTAATTTATTAATTATGAATTTCAATTTTCGTCTTTGTGAAAAAGCAGTTCTAAATTTCTTAACTTATGTCTTTACTGATATTTTTTTCAGTAGCTTAATGCGCGAAAATAATAGGCATATTTTTAATTTGTTTTGAAAGAAATATTT
>KK116776.1:137352-170257 GCA_000611955.2 Stegodyphus mimosarum
TATATATATATATATATATACACTTTCTGAAGAAAGAATTAACAATTAAAATATCTTTCTTTTTCTACAATTTTTAATGCTTTTGCCCCATTTTTTTATTAGACCTTTGTGGATTTCGAGGCCGAATAAATTCAGGTCTCACATTTACAGGAGCAAAGAAAAATTTCAGAATTTTTTTTCAAAAATTATAATTTGAAAATTGAGTAGACGCAGAAACTTTTTATTTAAAAGTGCTCAGCAGTATACATAATTTCTTGTTTTCTTTTAATCATTTGTTCCCATATATAAATTAATTTGAGAGCATTTTAATTAATTAAAAGAATCTGGTATTCGCGAGCACGGTTTTTAATACTGCTACAATCAGGAACTTTATCACTTTCTGTTTATGCTATCACAAATAATTTCCATTTCTGAAGAGGGTAACAACGGACTGACAAATTGACAATACACATAGAATTACATGAAGAGATAAGTAAACAAAAACTTGTAAGCTCAAAAGTGAAAATAAATAATTCCCGAACTTCACATAGTATTTTAAATTAATCAAATTACACGTATATAAACAGAGTTTGCTGATAGCGGCTATCGCATTTAATTACATTCCTCTTCTACACTGATTTTTATTAAATAAATAACTGAGACAATTAAGATGTAAAAGAAAATAAACACTAAGGTGGGGGCGACATTTAAAAGGCTGTCAAATTTTTTAATATGCGATTTATTATCGTCATAACGTTTAAACTTAAACTGAGTGGTGTTAATGTGTATTTTTAACCCCTACAAAAAATTTTAATTTGAAATATATTTGAAAATGTTCATCATTTTTGAATACTATTTCCCCTTAATTTCAATCATTTCGAAACTTTGATTCCCCTTTAAACCCCTCACACGTGAATGAATACCACGCATTGAAGGAGGAGAAAGTGAAGTACAACTTCATATGCAAGAAGTATGTACTGATTTTTCGGGTTTTGTTGTCCCTTGATCTCGTTCAAGTAGCTTTAGTCTATTTTGGAAGGGCCTCGATGGACATTATGGATTTGGGCCAGTGGTTGTGAGAAACCGTTACTTCCAACGGTTCTCTATATCCTGAGAAGGAAGCGGATGTTGAATTATTTCGTGCGGAACACCCACAAGATACCCAGTACAGATTATACTGTCTTAATGTGCATCGAATATTTAGGATGATAAAAGTACATCAGAGAAAAGTAAACCTCTGGGTTATTTATGAATGACCCTTGGAAAGAAGTGTAGAATTTTTTTATACATAGTTGACTCCGGATTAACCGAATGTTGTCTAAGAGTAGGGTCGGCGGCAAAGCAGATGCAATGAGCACGACTACACTAGCAGTAAAATTTAAATGTGGCAAAGATTTTAGAGTTGACAGAAGCACTGAGCAACAAAATTTAGGAAGGTATAACATTTTTAGAATTTAAAGAAACACAAAGCAAAAAAATTTAAGGATGGCAGAATTTTTAAAATATAAGTGAGGCACTGGGCAGCAAAAGTTTTATAATTTTGAACAACACCGAGCAACAAAATTTCCGGATACCAAAATTTTTAAAATTTATCGAGACACCAGAAGAATTTATGGATGGCAAATGTTTCTGAATTTTGAAAGACACACAACAATGAAATTTACAAATAAAAAAATTTTTAGAATATAGAGAAGGCAAAATTTTTTGAATTGATGGAAATACTGTGTAATAAAATTTAGAGTGGGCAAAATTTTTAAATTTAAGGATTCGCCAAACAGCCGAATTTAGGAACGGTAAAAATTTATAATTTAGGTTTGGCACCGAATAGCAGCATTTTGAGACTAAATACATTTTACAATTAAGAGAAGAGCACACAGCAGCAAAATTTAGGGATGGCAAACTTTTTTTTAATTTCGTGAAGCACCATTAAAAAAACATTTACGGGAACGGCAACATTTTCTGAACTTAGACAGACATCCTGCGCAGAATTTTGAAGATTCGGTAGATTTATTCTATTTCATCCTTTATCTCTTTGTTAAATGATGGGAAATCTTGATTGCTCCTCGCATTGCGGAAAAAAGGCAACACTTACAGACATTCGATTTGAACACATGTAAGCCTCCAACCGAACATAGGCACCTCGAAGACGAATTCTGAATTTTTTTTATTTATTTATTTTATGTTTTATGAAAGTTTAATGAAATTTTGATTAACAAGCTCAGCGATTCAAAAGAATTGTTATCACTCAGGAAAGTGCAAAATAGTTCTCTTTCAAATTTAATAAATATCTCAAAGACTTAAAAGTAATGTCTTGCAGTGGCTGGAAAAAAATTATTTCTATCTTCCACGTACCAATGCGCTACCATTCGTCAACGCGTAGGAGTATCAGTTAGTATCTAGTTGAAATTTAGTGTGTTCAGTGACATTTAACGTTCAGTACTTCAACCAGTTACTCATTTAATTTCTGACAAAATAAATGTAATTTGGTAGTTATTCTGAAGCGAAATAATCACTATTATTACTACCAATATTATTATTAAACTGCTGCAATATACATAACATATGGCCTGAGATTTAGAGTATTTCTAAAAATGAGTGCCCTATAGTGACCGAGCGGTGAGAACTATAAGCTGTGGCAGTTTGACTAAAGCTCAAATCTCGGTGAACAAGCTGGCTGCATAGGAATTTTCGTAATTTTCCTCATTTGCAACGTGAATAGGAGACAGTTTCTCTTAAAAAGTCCTCCAAAAAGCATTCCGCACCTTACGATGACAACCCTCTCGTGCTTCGCTGTAATCCAAATAATCCAGTCCGAATATTGTGTTTAAATTGCTACATAATTCGTGGCTTATTTGCACATGCCTTTCCTTTTAAGATGCCCGATAGAAAAAGTCTCAGGTAACAGGATCTGGAGATAGGGATGGCCAGTAGAAATTTGGAAGTCAGGAAATAATACCATTGTCCAAGCTTTCCTTGGAAAGAGACATTGTCGATCGTTGAAAACGAACCAAACTATAAACAAGTGGAGTACTAGGGGGTTTTGAATATTAAAAAAGAAGCTGCGCCACATTTCCAGAGTAAAATTAAAGTCATTTTGAAGGGTACAGAAATTTTCTATTCTGAAATGTCCAAATATACCCTCCTAAAACGTAAAAGAAAAAAATACAGCTCGAGAAAAACATTATTTACTATCTAAACTGTAAATTTAACTATTGTAATTATTGTAACTATTCACCAAACCTTAAATTCTAGCTAAATATATTATACGTCATGTCTACCGAGTTTTGATTCTCACAACCGTTTGTAGTAAATATATATACTTCTATTTATATAAATGTTTTAAATGATGCAAATATTCGTGTGTTGCATTTTTAAATAAACAAAAAATAAAATTTGAAAACTTATGTTTAGGAAAATTTAAAATTTTCTACTCGTAATAAAAGATAAAATGCAATAAGTTTGATTCTCGAAAAACAAATTCCAGCGATTTTTGAAGTCAGCTGCAGCTTGCTCCAGGGATCGGGTAACAAGCAACTTAGAGTAGTTCAATGTTGATATATACTCTTTAAATGCCATTCAGTGCTCTTCTTTTGTAACTTTGTAGTCTGTAACGTTGTTTAATTTATATATTTGTTACAACTGACATGATGCAAACATTTTTTTCAAAAGTTAGAAATTCATTATTAAATTCTCGTTAAGTTTGATTACTTTAGAACAAAGGTTCTCAAATCCCCTCTAGGTGGAATTGCATAATATCAGGGGAAATGCGTTTAGCCTTTAACTTACCTCTTAAGTATTTAGTTTAAGTTTATAAAAAACTCAATTTCATTCAAGTTTTCGTAGTTATTAAAATTTTCTATACTTTTTGCTATTTAATTTTTTCTAAAGCACGTTAAAAAATAATCTAAATCTAATTAAATACATAATGATGTTTTTTGAATTTCTGGCGGAATGATCTTCTATCAATGTAAAACGGGTGTATGGGACAAAAAGTTGAGAACCACTGCCCATCAATCATAATCATGATAATAAGATAAAATAAAATTGAAAAATCTGGAAGATTTTAAAAGCCGCCCAACTTATCAAAGCAAACGAGTCGCGATCTTTCTGAGGAATCAGCAATAATTCTCTTGTTTTGATCTTTAGTTTTGAATATTAATTAACAATTTCAGTTTAATTATTTACAAATTCCAATTATTAATTTCCACAATAGTACATATTCACCATCTAAATTTCACTTCACATTTCGTAGGAGGAAATTTTAATTTATATATTCTCTATCACATTAAATTTGATCGTTGCAACAATAGTGCAGGATTTTACTTTTTAAGTTCTTTTTAAATAAATATCAAAATTCATTAATTTTAAAGTTTTTCTTTACAAATATATGTATATATAAAATATAAAATATCTAATCTATCTTTCAAATAACAAATTAATAACAGCCTTTTAACAACTTCCGTTTTCATTCTAAAAATAACAGCAATAATTTTGCTAACTAAACTCTGTTGCGCACTTATAGATAACATCTGAACCCAACACCTGGACATTAATCTGTCATATGATCTGAAATGGAATTCGGTACGAAAAGGGTAATTACGTCGCAACTTTCTCTCCTCTTCGTCCCCCTCTTCTGCTGCTTTACGCTATGTCGCATTGCCGCTACCGAAGCAGAGTTTACTTTTCTAATTTCGTCCATTGTTTAAGAAATGTAAGCTTATAGAATTGTGGTGTGTATAACTCACCTATAGTGATGATGTGCATTATCAATAAATAAAATTATGTTCGAAATTTATCGCCATGTCTCTCTTCAAGTGTCATCTTTCTAACTACACAGTGATGCTTCACCATCGCCAAATCCGTTGCAACTTACTTCCTTCAAGTCATCTTATTGCAATAATAATTGCAATAAGATGACTTGATGCAGTAATAATTGCAATAATGGCCATCTTATTACATATATATATACTTGAGAATAAGTTCTTAATGAAGTTTTAAAAAAATTAAAAATTAAAAAAGCAAAGTGTTGAATCTGCGCGTGTGTTGCTAGATTGAAGGTTATAAAAATCAAAAATAAAAGTCGAAACGAAAATGAATAAAATCCTATTCTTTCTATGTGAAGGTCTAACCTTTCTTCTCCGGGTAAAAGCTAATAAACCGAATAAACGCAAACTAATGAAACTTTAAAAACGGAATCTTGAAATGAAATGAAAATTACATTGTGAGAAAAAAAAAACTCTTTTAAAAATTTAGAAAATTATACAAACAAAATAAAATAATTTTATATTCATCTCCTCTGTTTAACGTTTCAAACAGAACTTATCAAGCGAAAAGTGTTTTGAAACCTTAAACCAAGTTCATTAATGAATTCCGAATGCATGTTTCGTTCCTCTGAATCATTTGAGACTCAAAACCGCTTTTAAGTATCTAACTTTCATTTTAAAACCAAATTCTAAATGTATTACGCTAACTTGGAGAGTGAGTTGATAAAGTAATTTGGAAAAAAAATTAAAAGTGCGCAAAAAAATATTAAAAAAAAGGAAAAGGTAATAGTATCTCTGTCAGACTCCAAAACTGTATCAAGAGGAAGAGACGTTCAATGACATATCTTTTTCTGGGAAAACAATCATGTTTCTGTCCGTTTCAAATTAGCTGAGGCACTGAAATTAATTATTTTAAATTATTTGTATCTCTGAAAATTTGAAACGCCTCTCCTTCATAACAAATTTTCCAAAACAAAAGTAAAACAGTTCTGATTACTCAAAAAAAATCAATACAAATTCGTACATTACGCAACAAAATCCAGAAAATGGCTTAACTGGTCACAAAAATTATGCAAGAGAAATTGTAAACAGGAGCAAAATATATATGTACATATACATAATTTAAATAATACTAACAAATTCTAAACTAAAACTTCCGTGGTTCAATTAGCTGTAATAACTAGCAAGCTGTGATACGTAGTGACAAGTTCTAATTATAAGTGACAATATTTATAGAATATAACTAAAAAATTAAATTCAAAGCACATTCACTTTGAAATAAAGAATAATTAGTAAAAAATAAATAAATAACATTACGAAAGTAACACATCATTGTACAAAATTAATAAACAAGTCCACTTTCAAAATCGATAAAATTAAGTATAGTGAAATCCTTCGTATCCCGCATAATTAACACGCAATATCAAAATAATTGCACATTTATAAGTCTAAATTTAAATCCGAAATCTGGACATATGAGATAAAAAGTATATAATGGGGTAAGAATCTGAAGACTGTAATCAGGCGCTGGCAATCTTTTTGGCTATAGGTCCAAATTGTATACATTAAAAGGTGATGTTTTGAATCAATTGTATTTTCCTTTTAGAAGTCTTTCTTGTTGAATAATAAGATATATTTTATTCAGGAAATAATTACAATATTCTTTAAATTTAAATTCTAAAATTGAAATTATAATCCTAATTATTATAAAAAACAAGCTTTGAATGAGCTTTATTTTCCTCTTCGATATCGATGGTTTCTCTGGTGCTGAACTTGTGAAGTCTGTTTAGCCAAGTTTGGAATATAATTAGTCGTCTTAAGACAAATACAAACATCTGATTTTTTTGGTAAAGCTGCTCACTTAAAATAAATTCCATTCATTAATTTTTTTTTCAATAAATTCAATTTTGCTTGCATTTATAAGTTGAATAGAATAGGCATAAAATGACAAAGCCAATTTTTTGGAATTATGAATTACAGATCGGCGTTGCCAAATTTTTACTGATTTCTGTTTGAAATTATGTTACAGTTTTTAAAAATGCATGTTCGTTGCAACAAATTTGTAATCAAACAAAAATTTTATTGTTAGACCAAAGGGGCAATTTTCCCAGAAGGAATATTAATTTCGTTTTGACATTTTGTGTTGATTCACTTATAAGTTATTTCTCCCGCCTTCTAACATGCCTTCGTGGTGAAATGGTCAGCACGTTCGGCGCGTATTCCAGAGGTCTGTGGTTTGAGTCCCGGCGAGGGTATTGCTCATTTTTCATCACTCCCGCTTCCGAAATAACCTAATGTCTCTACATTGGCGCCCGAACAGGAGGGAACCACGAAGGAACGAAGGAACTCGAACCACGGACCTCTCGAATACGCGCCGAGCGTACTGACCACTGCACCACGAAGGCATGTTAAGAAGGCAGGAGAAATACCTTACACACTACAAGCGTTGTTTCACTTTTCAAAATGTTGCCACCAAATATTCGAGCTCTGTATTATATTTAAAGAAATTAAACAATGTAGAATCTGCATAAATGTATGTATGTTTCTCGCATTGTGATAGAACAACGGTACCTAGAGCCAACCAATTTTTAATAACGTACGTTTCCACCGATGTGGAAGCCCAAATTTGGAATTTGTTGTATTATCTATTCCATAATTTGTAAAACTGTAACGAATTTTTGATTAACAAACTCGACGATTTCGAAGCGAGCAATGGCAACACTGTACAAAAAAAAATATTTATCTCCAGCGCGAGACTCTGTATCGGAAATTCAAAAGATATGCTCATTTTAAAATTACTTTGCGATATTGCTGTTGAATTGAATTTTACGGTTTGAGTGCGAAGAACATGATATTTCATAAATAAAAGTAACACACAAAATGGTAAAAAAACGCCCCTTTGGACGTAATTTAAAATCTGGAACTTTTAAGATTTTCTTTTTATTTTTTTATTATTTATTCTAGGTTAATTTTTTTATATATTCTTTAAGTCCTTTTCTCATAGTTATGTTTTATAACTTATTTTTTATCTATTGCAATTTATTTCGGAGCTGAAGAGGGTCACTTTATAAGGTATTTCTCCCGCCTTCTTCGCATGCCTTCGTGGTGTAGTGGTCAGCAGGCTCAACGCATAAACGAGAGGTCCGTGGTTCGATTCCCGGTGAAGGCGTTGCTGATTTTTCCATGTCTCATGCTTCCAAATAAACCCTAATGTCTCTACAACTTGAAATTATGAAATGGGTCACTTAGCAACCTGCGGGTCATAGGTTGCCGAGGCCTGACTTAAATGTTGAAAACATTTGTGTTATGTTTCAGCCGTCCAGTGTAAGAAGCTAATTAGTGAATGATCTTTTTTATACGTCCATGTGCTGAACACTGAAAGTAATGTCACCGATTTTTAGAAAGAATTCACACTGAAGGTCACCCTATTTACATTACTTCTTTCCTGGAATGATATAAAGAAGATTACATTATGTCGCTATTAGTGTGATTTACGGCATATGATGATGCTCACGAATGACGGGCCGACTGACAACCATTCTTTTGGTTTATAAACACATCTGCAGCCTGTGTCAGACGCGCTGGATTTGCTTACCTATTCGGAGTAGATTGGTGTTATAAAGAGAAGGTGCTGGCTTGAATGGATGTTGACAATTCTGTTTCCGTCTCACTCCTTCAAAATGACGATGAAATAATCGGACATCTGAGAAGTCTGGGAATCTGGAAAAGAAGAAACGGCATCATTAGGATTATGAAAGGATCGGAGGGGGTAGGGCGATGGCAGAAACATGCAGAACACGAAAAGTCACGTGCAAAACAGGCCAACAAAAAATTGCAAACCCTTGTAAGATTTCCCTAGAATTTCCCCCTTATATCTGCACATGATATTATCAAACTTGTGTATAATGATATGCACAGCGAATATTTGAAACTACGGCGTCAATCTTGCAAGTGACAGACATTTGAAGTTTTGTGTCATCGTATCCAAAAATTCATAATTTTCATGTGATGATAAATATAGTAATTTTTAAAATAATGTTAATTCTTTTAAGTATAAAATTGTGTAATGTGCTTTAATTTAAATCAGTTGTACATTTTTCGTTATCATTCATTTAATTATGACCGATAGATGAAAAACATTACTGCAGTTTCTATAGTTAGCATCACAAAACGTGAGCAAGTAGTTTTGGAAATATATATTAAATTATCAGGGATCGGCGAGACGCAGTTGCTGCTTGTTAAAAGGGATTCTCATGTAGTGGAAAAATGGAACAGAGGAAGGATTTTACTTCTCCTGGTGCATCATCTTCGCAGATCCTTTTTCTTCTTGAGATAAAAAAAATTATGTATTATTTTTCCCTCACATTTTTTGCTCCTGGAAAAAAATCCATGTTAAACGTCTACTAAAGTTGCATTTTTTGCTGATTTTTAATTTTATATTGGCATGTTATCTTTCAACGAGAGGTGCTGTTTCAGGATCGGTGAAATAATTTCCAGTAACGTTATGAGGAGATATAAGTAAAGTTTTCCGTTAAAGACATTGGGGGCAGTTCATAAGCAAATCTTGAATTTTTCATATCAAAATACTCTGGTTATATTTATATTAAATTTATTACATTCCGCTACTGCTCTGAAGGACAGTTTCTTCTAATCTTTTCATCGTTTATTCATAAATTATATTTCGATTAATATTATCAAAATAGCCTTGGATAAACGAGATCCCATACTGTATGATACAAATTACTTTATACTCAGAAATTAATTCTGAAATAATAAATTCTGTCTTTTTCACTATTCTGCTTGAAGTAGTTGCAACACTGAAAACGTACTTTCCTCATCCCAGCGTATTTTCATTCAGGAAAGCCTAAGCTATTTATCTTCCATAAAGTAATCCGTCTGTTACAGATTAATAAACCAAGCTATTTAAAAGCAATAAAAGCAGTTCATAAGAATATTTTCTGTTCTTTTTAATAGGGTTGATTTAAACAAAAATACATTGAAATTGTGAGATTTCTAATTAGAAATATTAAGTATTTTTATGAAATGACACTAAATGGACTCATTAAAATCGTTACATGCTTTTTCCCACTTACGATAACTCTTTTAGGCGACTGACAGCTCAAATAGCTCGTTTCCAAAGAAATAATATAGTGAATATAAAAGCGACTCTTAACACTCTAACCAGAATTCTGCAGACGGGCCAATTTTGAATATTTTGTGAATCTGCTTTTGAATTTTATGTGGCGTAAGCACGAAGAGGGCAATGTTTAATAAAAAAAGCTGAAAAGACAACAACAACAAAAAGTGTGTTAGCATGAGTGAGTATAAGAGTAGGCAAATAGTCTGCGATGCTCAACGAAATGCTAAAAATCCTTTCCGATTTTCTTTTGTCTCCCCCCCCCTTTTTTTAAATGGAGATATTGAAGTCTATTACAAATTCTTTTATAACCAGAAAACAAATATTCAATGGTTAATTTTTTTTTTTCATTATTCTGTCTTCAGTGGTTATAACACCGAAAATGGTTACAAATGTTCTCCTTCATTATCTTCTTTTCTTTTTTTAACCGCAGTATTGATGTCTGTTGCAAATTATGAATACTGATACGTCCCTAACAGCATTACAAACAACGAAAAAGGTGCTTTGGGACGAGTGGAGTGGTACCATCTGTGCGAACGAATGAAGAACGTGTGCTTGAAATGGCGGAAACATCGACGAGAAGGCAATTAGTTCTGCTTCTGTGCCATTTAAATACCGATATTTGTGTCCTCCGGAAGCGGATACGGAAGTGGCACCACTAGTTTTTCCAAAATCGAATGACAATCGTCTGGGGGTCAACCTGCGCAAGACTTGCTGCTTCCTCCCCCTTACAGCGCTTGCTTTTATTGAATGTTTTGTCCACATCATGCATTGACTTCAGACTTTCAAATGCGGTTCTTATTGATGGAAGTGTTGCCAATGCCAGTTGTCAGTCGTAGATGCAGTGGGTTGGGTTACCTGCTGTTTTGCTTCCTGAGAAAAATCAGAAGTGGTCATTGCTCTAAAAGTGGCACTTCTAGCTTGTGTACCGTAATGTATCATTTTGAGCAAGATGATTTTTTTTTCTGCGTAATTTACTGAAGTTTCTCATTTGCACTTTTTTCCACAAGCAAATTTTTAAGTTCAATAAATTTGTTACATCTCATCTCTGTCATTACATAATGAAGAATCTGTATGCGGGCAAGTAAGTATGTATGTACAGCCGTATTTCTTCGTGCATTTTTCCCTCTTTTACCTCCTTGCACGAAGTAGGGGAAGTAATGTAATCGCGAAAAATTTCGGGTATCGTATATTCAACGGAAACTTCCATTTTGACCCTTTCCGATTTCAGACGATTTTTTTGCTTGACTTGCGCTTGCAATAAAGGACTCTTCTTTTCAAAACGAATTGTATATTAGACTTACAATGGATTCGAAAGGATTTTATTTTATGTCTTACGCACATACATTCGTACAAATACGTACATACGTACGTATATATCTCGCGTAACTCACAAACGATTAACCATAGAACGTTGAAATTTTATATATGAGACAGCTATAACATCTAGTTGTGCACCTCTCTTTTTATCGCAGTCGGCAGTATTGAAAGCATATATATATATATGTAATAAAAAAAAATTAGTCTGAAGTAAATGACGAGCAGGAATTTAAAACTTCGTAGCAGTGTTGATCCATAACTAATAGGAAATTGGAGGCGAAGGCAGATTAAATCTTCATTTTTTTTTTCCGCTTGTTGTGGCCACAATCAACTTGGCACATGAAATGTGCAGTGTTGATCCATAACCAATAGGAAATTGGAGGCGAAGACAGATTAAATCTTCATTTTTTTTTTCCGCTTGTTGTGGCCACAATCAACTTGGCACATGAAATGTGCCTCTTTCAAGATAGCTCACATTTTAGATTAATTTTCAGTAAGAAAGAAGAAAGTAGCAGACTGCAGTCCAACTAGACCGAAGCGTAAAGAGCAAGTGCGTTACGTTCAGGGTGAAATCCCAATTCAGACTGAGTTAGTTTTGGTTTAGAATGCATTTTGATTGGATAGTTAATACTTCTGTAAAATTATTATTGGTTACTTGACTTTTAGTTCCATTTACATCATCAGAATTATGTAAGTGCCATATGGCATGGATCAATCTAGAAATGACGCAGTGCGTAGAGAGGTTATTATTTTTAGAATTGAGAAGAGAAATTTACGTTGTTAATTTAATCTTAGACATATTCTTTATTTTTCTTACATATTCCCCCCCGTCAAAGAAAGAAAGGCGTAGCGACAAAGAAGCCTTTTTAAAGGAAAAGCGTTAAAGCAAATGAAGAGAAATAATTTGAAAAAATACCAATTTTGAAATTTTGACCAAAAAATACAAATCCTGAAATTTTGACCAAACTAATTACTTATATAATTGCAAAATATTAACTTATATAATTGTTTAAATAATATTTTAGAGTCCTTTAAAAATTCAGTCCAAACGTTTTTGTAATTTGCAGTCCATATAATTAAAATTTCTTCAGAGATGTCTTTGTAAAGCTTTGAACACAATATATCACAGTTGAAAACCCTTTGCACACATATTACTGATTTTGAATAATCAAAATAAATTTCAAAATTTTCAGAACACATCTAATTTTCATTCTTAAAACTTATATTTTAACATCATAAATTTGATAATAGTATTGCTAAAATTATGGTTTTACCAATATTGTCTTTCATTTGCAATTTCTGAATTTAACAAACTGAAAGGCCTCGCAATACTTCTAAACAAACATATCCATCATTAGGGCTAGCCTCTTGAGCTAACCAGTGTGTTTTGCACTGGTGGCTCAGGGTGCCTAGGCAGTTACTTGAAAAAGCCTCCGTTCCTTACATAAGGTAACTGGCCTTTGAGAACTGCACTACTACATTCCATAATAAAAAAAAGTATAATAATAATATAAAAAAAATTACACTCAATCATGAAATGAGAGCCTTCAACATTATCTTATATGAAGAGGGTAAAAGGAACAACTGTACAGAGGTAATAATAGGCCTCTGTTTCGGAACCAGTACTCCCTCAACATACTTTATACTTTACAGCAACCCATAAATTTTTAACATGCATTAACCATAATTTCATATTACTTATCTGTACTAATTTCACTTATTTTTGTATCCACTTCATTTTTAGAATAATTATAAAATTCTTATTCAAAATTTTCAACACAAATTTCAAAATATATTAATGTTAACAACCTTCCAGAAAAATAATTAAATCTTCTTCACTAACCTCACTAAAGTATTAGAGTTCGAATTTTTAATATCATTTTCATAAAACAATACTATACTTTTAAGAAGCAGCAATATGTATTCAGATTTTCAATATAATAATAATGATTAGTAATTTCAATATGATATTTTTAGTTGCACTAAATAAAATCTTTAGAAAAAATCCAGACCACTGACTTAGAAATGAGACGATGAATAAACCTTGCAAGAAAAATCCTTCCCATTTTCACTGAACTTTTTCCGCATTTGAAAAAACACCATATTTGAAAAGTGAGACACTTGAAAAGCACAGCGTTAGAAGTATAGAGATGTCGTCACGCTATGGCCTTGAAACAGAAGAAACGCAGATCACAGCACCCGAACATCAGCGATCGTTGAAACTTTCAACACAAGGCATTAAATCAAATTCCTAATTTTTATTTCGCAGTTCCGTCACTGGAAACGGTTGAGTGTTCATTGGAGTAAACTTTCGCACATCACTTGAAAAGAGCCTGTACACATCCATTGGGGTTAGCAGCGGAGATCTATCCTACCGGCTCATTGTAATAATAAAAAAAAAAATCTGTAGTAAATGACGAGCAGGAATTTTAACGTCGTAGAAGTGTTGATCTATAACGAATAGGAAATTGGAGGCGAAGGCAGATTAAATCTTCATTTTTTATTTCCGCTTGTTGTGGCCACAATCAACTTGGCACATGAAATGTGCCTATTCCAAAATAGCTCACATTTTAGATTAATTTTTAGTAAGAAAGAAGAAAGCAGCAGACAGCAGTCCAACTAGACCGAAGCGTAAAGAGCAAGTGCGTTACGTTCAGGGTGAAATCCCAATTCAGACTGAGTTAGTTTTGGTTTACAATGCATTTTGATTGGATAGTTAATACTTCTGTAAAATTATTATTGGTTACTTGACTTTTAGTTCCATTTACATCATCAGAATTATGTAAGTGCCATATGGCATGGATCAATCTAGAAATGACGCAGTGCGTAGAGAGGTTATTATTTTTAGAATTGAGAAGAGAAATTTACGTTGTTAATTTAATCTTAGACATATTCTTTATTTTTCTTATATATATTATATATATCCACCCCCTTTAGTCAGCTTAAAAGACCTCATCTGGCCTTTATTTCCGCAATCTTCGGTCATTGTCATTTCTTAGTTACTTCGAGTTTCTTATTCTTAGTTCACTTCGAGTTACAGAAGTGTTTTAAATGGCTCAAGTATTCTTATTTTGGTAACGTCAACTATTTAAAACGAAAATTAATTTTCGACAAATAACGGAATCTAACTTTTAATGCGGTCTCCCTTATCCTATTCTTATATTTGGGAAAGTTTTATACTCGTTGTGAAAAATATAAAACTGAAATAAGTTTGACTGCCGTACGACCAAACTTGAGCGGGATATTTAATTTAAAAAAATGTGAAATTTTTTATGTTATTTTCAACTTGCCCGGAGGGATCGCTTAATTAAGTTAGGACAATCCGAGAAAATAAGTTAAAATTACGTGCAGCAAAAAATATGTGTCATTTAATAAGTCGTACAAGGAAGTCATGTTATGTTCATAAGAGCGTACCAAATGTAAAGGGATGGATAAGTTGCCGGTAATTATGACAATGTTATTTCTTTCAAAGAAACCTACATGCATAATGATACTAATATTATGATATCTTACAAGACGATATTTAATAACCTACGTCTCTATCACGTGAATCTGGCTCGCTCTTATGATTGTATCTGCTATCCCCTGCGCCTATAATCATTCATCGATAATTAAAGAAAGTGAATGGGAAGCTGAATTGGCAAAATCGTCGACTAACTAAGAGTTCGTGTTTGCTTCGATTTTTGTATTGTGATGGAAAATGTTAAACAGTTAGAAGACATCTTCGAACGGTGAGGGATTGCCTTTGTTTTAGGATGAAAAATTCACGACGTGAGCGAATCCATTTTAAAATTTGGAGTAGTTCGTTCAGACAAAATTAAGGGAATTTTTTTAAACTTTCAGAACCTGGCCCTAAAAAGCTAGAAGGGAAATACGGTAATCAAAATTTGAAATAGATATCGATATTGTTCGAAACACACTAGTTAATAATTCCATTTTTTAAATAAAAAAATCTGAAAGCTTTCAGATTTTATATTACGCCCAAAAGGCCTTTTTTTAACGTTTTGTGTCTTATCCTCCCTTATTAAAATGTCATGTTCTTCGCACTTAAACCGTAAAATTCAATTCAACGGCAATATCGCAAAATATTTAACTTTAGAATTTCCGATACACAGTCTCACGCGCTGGAGATGAAAATGCTTTTTTTTTTTTTTTTCCGTTCAGTGTTCCCACTGCTCACTTTGAAATTGTTCAGTTTGTTAATCAAAAATTCCTGACAGTTTTACAAAATATGAAATAGATGATAAAACAAATTCCAAATTTGGGTTTCCAGATGCCCATACTCGGGTTTAAACGTAAGTTATTCAAAACTGGCTGGCTCTAGGTACCGTTGTTTTATCACAATGCCAGAAACATGCAGATTCTTCCTTATTTACTTTCTTTAAATATAATACAATGCTCTAATATTGGGTGGCAACAGTTTGAAAAGTGAAATAGCGTTTATAGTGAATCGACGCAAAATGCCAAAACGAAATTAATAAATCTGGGCAAATTGCTCCTTTGGATTAAAAAGCAAAATTAATTTTTAAAAAACATAGGGCATATTTTTATTCAATATGCTAATTTGAAACTCATAACTTTTTAAAAACAAGTGTAACAACTAAGCAGGAGGGTGTTTTATATTTTATGTATATTTATAACTTGAAGCAAATATCGATATCTTTCGAAGCAGACTTCATTAAGTAATTAAATTTTTAGAAAAATAAAATGAATTATTCAAAAACGAACACGTAAATAATTTCACTCTTTTAATTTAATAAAACAGTAATTTAAGTATAATAATTTCGGAAACTTAATCGTAATCTTAAACAATGTAAATCTTATTGTAGGCTTCTCACTCTTTTTGGCTTAAGTAAATGTCGACGAACCTGGTTAACTGTTAGCGAATTATTGCTGAGTTCAAATAATTATAGACTCAAGAAAAGCTATCCTTTATTTCACTCAAAATAAGATGAACAGTTGGCCCCTTTCTAGGGCCTACAACAAAGCCTCTACTTGGACTTAAAATAAAAAAATAAGAACTAAATTAGAATTAAGAGAGTTAGCCGAAGCTAACACAATTATCTAACGTAATCTAACGTAACTTAATTTGAACTAGCCGGCGAATATCAAAAGGCACGTAATAAACGGCCGAGCATAACAGCTTCAACAGAGATTTAGTCCGAAAGCAAACACGCGCTACTAAGGATTCCTAGCTCTCTCTCCCGAAGGAAGTTGAACCTTCCTTAAACACTCCTTCTAACTCATTTACATTCAACGCGATTTTAAAAACTCATTCTGGTAGGGAGTTGTAAGTGGAAACAAGAATTGATAGAAAAGTGACTTTAAAATAACTCTTATAAAATTAAAATAGACCTTACATTATTATCTGTTTATAATCTCAAGGGAGAAAACATAACATCTAGTGAGAAAATATATTTTCATCATCGGCTTTAGTTCAACTGTGGTAAATTTTTTCTAAACACGCAAAACATCGCCCTTTACTTCACTAAAAGAAGAACGAGATTTAAGCATGTCTTTAAAAAGTCTGCTATGTCCATAAGCTTGTGTTAACGTCCTGCAGACCCTAGTAAACTAGAAGCTGTTTAGTTTGAAACAAGTCTTAAGTAGGTTAAAATAACCTTCTTATATTTAAACACCTCGTAAATGAATAGAAGGGACTACTTATGCGACGGAAGAACCTCCCCTGTTTGCGAATATTTAAATTAACATGAGATAAAATTAAATTCGTTTCTAATTTCAGTTATCTGACCTGATGAGAACAAGCCTATGGATTTTATCGTGGTATGAGAACGAGAGTGCGTATGTCATCGGCAACAGCCTTGAGCCCCATACAGGCAGTCTGACTGCTCAGTTCCGCCCTAGTTTTGAAAGACAACACCGTGGGGGACGGGTCCGAGAGTCTCCCCCCTCGTCCTTACCATGAACCTCTCGAGAGGCCTTTCGGCTCGTGGTATATTTTGAATGCCCCCATACCGCATGGACAAGGAATGCGCAATTAACATTTACATTGCATGCCGCATAGACAAGGAATACAGTAATTAACGTTATTATACGTTTACAAACATCTATGCCTTCTCCGGGATCCGAACTCGGGAACTTCGGTACGAGTAATAACCCACGTAACTACAACCTTATTCAAAGCCAGGATATTCCAAGTCAATCAGATATCCTTTTTATCAAAAGAAAAACAGAAGAAACAACGCAGTTCGAGACAAAAGTATATATTTGTGAATTACATTTTTATATCACCCCCAGTTTTACTTCCTTGTTAGAAGCAAAGAAAGTATCAATAAAGGATTCTTTTTCCCAACGAATTTTATAACTGATTTAAAAAGGATTCAGAAGAGATTTTTTTCGTGGCGTCTGTATGTACGTACGTATGTATGTATCTCGCATAACTCAAAAACGAGTAGAACGTTGAAATTTTGTATATATAGGACTGCTGTAATATGTAGCTCTTCACCTCCCTTTTTGGTTGCAATCGGCCGCATCAAAAGTATGTAAATATATATACTATGTTACTCGGCTCAGTGAGCTCAGTATTTTTAGGTTGGTAAATTGCTCATCTTTTGCTTTAAAAATAATTGAATTATGTTGTTCTTAACTTCCGGTTAAGGTTCTTATGCCTTTAGTTAATCTGCATGCAATAATTATAGAATTATCAACAATTTTAAAAGTTATGAAGTGCGACTAAGCCTAATTTTTGTTTATCACAGCAGCCATATTTGTTTACATTTGAAACTTAGTGAAATAGTGAATTCAGTTTCTGCACCTTCAGTATCTTTTTGCCGAGTGGGACCAAAATTAAACTTTCATTTTTATGCACCGAAAAGTCTGCCTTGTTGCCCGCTGGCCGAATTGCTTGTTTTTGCGTAGAAACTCTAATTTTAATTGTAAAAATTGCTTTTTTTAATTGTTTTAGCTGCACTTGGCGTTTTTATTCCCTATATTTTTCAATTTTAATGAAAGATTTTAATTTTAATGAAGATATTTTGAGGTTTTATATATTTTTGCCTTCTCGCGAACTGAGATTTAATTGATTTCAGATATATTTCTCACTCGAGGAAATGAGCGCTTCATATCAGATGCAAATATTGTCACCAGTCTGTCTCGGACAGAGGAGAATGTTTATGTGTCGTGCATGCCCATTAGGTAAGCGGCGTTGAATCTTCTGTGAAAAACTGTTTCTTTTTTATTTGTTTAATTTCTTTATACATCTTTTCAGACTTGCTATAGTATTTGAATAGAACATATGGAAACGATTAGATAATTCTTCAGATGATATACATAATTTTTGTGCATTCTGAGTTATAAAAATGAATGAGATGTAACGCTGTTAAATGAACCTAGCGCCAAAATGTCGCTATGGGAAATAAATAAAGGGAATTTTAAAGAGTGCATTTATTCTTTTATGGTTTATGCGTTGTCGAAGAAGTAGATTTAATTCAATTCAATAAGTTTAAATAAAATGCAGGAAAAAATGCGTATAATTTAATATTCCGTACTAGGAGGTCATGTAGCGTACACATCAGATATTTTTACGTATGTTATTGGTATACAGCTGATTTATCATTTTCTTTTTTATTTCCAGCGCAAAGGCCTCTTTAGTGAAGACGCTATGCCAAAGGAGTTCACTCACATAGGTAGGAACCAACGTTTACAAGGGAAAAGTTACTGTGCGCACCCGAGAATATGTCAAATATGATAAATCTTATCATATTTGAGCCATGATGTTTGAATGTCTTCGCAACCAACACACACATTGCGAAGAAACGATCTGTGATTACGTTCAAAATTCTTTACATGTTTTCAAAAATAGTGTTTCGAATTGACGCAAAATATTTTGGATTCAATGAGCGAATCTCTTCTTGTTGCCAATACACTTAAAGATTGTTTAGAGATTTTCTATAAAGTATAAAAGTGAATGTAAGTGAATATTTTCCTAGAGGTTCTGTCAATTCGGAAAATGGAACCGCCCAAGTTAGTAAGTACATCCTACTTGCCTTCTGAGCTGACCTACAGGTTCAGGAAAAATAATTTTTGTTAAGAAATTGATAAATTATTAAATGTTTGATTCTATGCTGATCCACATTATTTAATGCTACGAAATTTATCAACCTTATTTTGATTCAATGAAAAATGTAAATTTTGAAGAAGGATTGCCATTTAACAGGCAGACTCTCGAAAACGTTCGAAGACAATTTAATGTCTGAACTAGCTAACGATGTTCGCTTAAGCAATCATTTTACAAAAAGAAGTCATCACAGAAACCTTTCAGTCGTTTTCATAACGTAAACTTTCTTTCACCAAATATCACAGCCTCAATAAAAGTGTTTCGTTTGGGTGGTAAGAAAACGTCATCTTATGATTTGAATTTTTTTTTTTCTTTGCACTTATCTTCGTATTATTTTGCAATATTTATCATCTATTTACATTGTCATATACCTGAAAGTGAAAGGGTTAGAAAAGGAATTATTTTTAAAAATTTATTATATAGAGATATCAAAAATCTGGTCTGTCCTAAGATAGAAAATTTTAAAAAGAAAGGTTCTTTAATATGTTTGGTTCATGCAAAAGGATTTAATTGCTGTGCTTTAACCAAAGTGGCTGGATTTGCTATCTATGTAAAAGAAGTGTGATGGAAGAAGAGCTCATTTTTAATCAGAATGTCTCATTAGAAGGATGTGGATTATCTAAAACTATTAGGAAAACGTCGGACAAAAGCAGCTGTCCTGAAAAAGTGTGTAAGGCAGTGCTTCTCAAACTTTCATTACTTGCGACCCAATTTTCAATCATAATTTTCATCGCTCCCCCATACAATGATGCACTGAGTGCAATAATAATGTACTTTGAAGTTAAAGCTACAATATGACCTCAATTATAAACCCTGAAAATTATCAGGATAAGTATTAAATTTTGTATATGTTACTTTTAAGTAACAGATGTTTTAAGTAAGTTACTTTTAAGTAATAGGATAAGTATTATATTACTTTTCCTTCCCAATTTTTAAATTGGAACAGATTGTAAAATAAATTTTAATTAAATTAAATATTTATTTCCTGAATCATCCATTTCTAAAAGTACAAAAGCCATTAGAAAAATAGTCTAGTCTCTGTTGCTCTTTATCCATCACATTTGGCATTCTCGCAGACATCTGCGCAACCCATCGAAGAGCTTATTTTGCGAGCTGCAATTGAGATCGTAGAAACTATGTTTGGAGATAATTTTGCTAAAAACTTGCAGTCCATACTTCTATCAAATGATACTGTTGCCCGTCGAATCGATGATAAGCTGAAGATGTATATCAGCAGCTTTTCGAGAAGTTGCGTGCCAAATTGTTTTCAATTCAGCTTGATGAGGCAACAGATAGCAATAAAAATGCTCATTTCATTGGCGTGTGTTAGATTTTGTGTTGGTATGTCAGCAGTAGAAGAAATACTTTTTTGTAAACCAATAAAACACAAACAGAACTAGCATTATTTTATTATTTAAAATAATTTTATAAACGAAGCAAACAAGGAGGGGGAATATTTATCGTTGGTGCTCGTACAGTGTCTGAAAGATTCCAAAGCATTTGTGAAACAAAAATCTCCACTGTGCATCTAGAAACATTGCATGATCCACAGAGAAGGTCTGGCTTTCAAAGAAATGAATGACCGAGAAATGATTTCAATATTGTGCCAGCGACAGTTGTGACCGTAGTGAATTATATAAAAATGAAGCCGCCAAAATCAAGAATCTTCTCTGTACTTTGTAAAGACATGGGCGCAGTACATTTACCGTTGTTATATTATTGCAAGACAAGATGGTTCCACCTTGTCTTGCAGTAATATAGCAAGATGGTTATGGGAAATTTTCGCAATGTGTTCATGAATCAGGAGATGATCTACATGATCTTCATGATCAGTTTTCTAGAAAACGAAAACCAACATGAAGCTCAGAAGTTTCGAGGTGATTAATTTGTGATGAAACTGAGCTATTTGGTCGACATATTCGAGAAATTAAATACCTTGAATCTTCAACTCCAAGGAGAAAATATACATACGTTGGAGACGAGTGATAAAATTAATGCTTTTTGTAGAAAATTGGAATTATGGAGCAGAAATTTAAAGCAAAAAAAACCTGAAATGTTTGAAAATGTGGATAAATTTACAAGGCTGAAGAACAACATGTGAAATTTGTTTTCAGACCACTGAAAATCATTTAGCCACGCTGGCTAAGAATTTTAAAAAGTATTTTCTTGCTGACGACAACTTGATAGAAAGTTACGAGTGGCTTAGGGATTCATTTCAAAGTATTCCAAAAGTACTCTCAACTGCCGACGAAGAAATCTTCATAGATTTCTCGTCAAGTGGAGAAATCAATTTAGTAATAAATCACTGTTTGAATTTTGAGCAGGGGTGGATGATGAATTTCCTGCACTGAAAACGGAAGCCTTTCGTATCCTCTTACCATTTCCAACACCCTACCTTTGTCAAACCGATTTTCTGCGGTGGCTGTTCTGAAGGCAAAATATAGATCTCAATTAAACATAGAAAAAGAACTTAGAGTGTCAGTTTCTAATATTAAACCTTCCTTTGAATAACTTTGCTTTGCAAGACATATGAGAGTCACTAGTAATTATTAAACTTGTTCTGAATTTAGTATTGATAAATTAATTATTAAATACATTGTGCAGCATTGATACATTTAAAAGTGCATTGTATCCGTGCAAATGTGTGTTTTGTTTTTTATTGTGTCAGAATGTATTTTGTTTTGCTTCCTTTCAGTAAATTAATAATTTTTTAAATAATCTTTTATTTTCGACTTTCCTATATGCTTGAGGTCCCCAGTTTGCGAATCATTGGTGTAAGGCATATTTTAATTTTATAGCAGTTATTTTAATTTAATGTCTCCTTCCTATCTTACCTAGCTTCAACTTACAACTCCCTACCAGAATAAGTTTTTAGAATCGCGTTAAATACAAATGAGAAGGAGAATAATATTTAAATCAAGTTAAACTGACTTCGACAGAAACAGGGCACTTAAAATCATCAAATTCTTATACCCAATTATTGGGAAATACTCTTCACTGGACCTGAACAAGAAGAAACTTATTTACCTCTCCGTTATCAGACTAGTCATGACTTACGCTTCACCGGCATGGACAACTATCTCCGATAAGGATCTTAAAATGCCTCAAGTGGTGCAAAGCAGATATCTTCGCATGATTACAAATGCCCGTTTCTATGTACGTAACAAATATCTTCACGACGACCTTAAAATCGAACCGTTGGCGAAGTTTCTCAGAAAATTCAATAAACGCTTCTATCAGGAGGCACAAGAATGTAATATAATGAGCCACTTTGAAATTTTCAGCTACGAGATTCTTCAAGAAGACTGCCATCTGCACCCATTTGCGGCTTTCAGTGCCCAGCGATAACCAAAATTTTTCCACTTAAAGCTTAAATGTGCTTTCACATCTGCTCTGTCCCAAATCTCAGCTGTTTCTGTGTATATAGCATGATTTTGACTTCATCACTCATTTTATGCAAAGCAAATGGTTATAAATTTTGTATACATAGTCTTGTCATTGTCATTGTCAGTTTATGACTCACTTAGGCATTTCTGTCCTTGCATCGCTACATGAAACAACCAATTAAAGATAACCGGTATACAACTTGCACCTTTGCAAGCTAGACGCGGCGACAACGGCAAACGGAACTTCGACAGAGAAAGTTAGCGTTTGCCTTTGGGTTACGTCTCTCTAAGCTGTTGTTACGCTCGGCCGTATCATGTGCCTTTTGATAGTTCTCTGGCTAATTTAATGTTACGGACCAACTAGTTTAGAACCGTGTTAGCTTCGGCTAAATCTCTTTAGTTAGTTCTTATTTCTTGCATTTCGAGTTTAACCCCAAGTGGAGGCTTTGATGTACGACGAAAGAAAGGGGCCGACTGTTAAATCTTATATTGAGTAAATAAAGTGTAATTAACCCTTCTTGAGTTTACGTTTCTGTTCTTGGACTTCAGCGATTATTCGCTCAGCAGTTCACTAGGTTCCTCGACACTTAATCTGACAGAATAAAAGTGAGGAAATCTACAAGTGTTCGAATCATCTCATCAAATCAGTTTGTGAATATGTTTAAAATCTTCTAAAACGAAACGCACCCATCACAAAAAGCATGAGAAATCGACTTGTCCCTGAAAGAACTTGAAGGAAATTAGTGGACAAAAAAGTACCCCTTTTGGTTCAAAAAGATAGCGATTTCTTACCTTTCCTGATTCCTGTAGCAGTAAGTGTCTTATCATCCCTTATCCATGGAGCTTAGTAAGAAATTTTCTCTGGTGCTCCTGGACCGTATGCAGCGATACAAACATGAACATTTGAATGATTTAGATACGAAAATTCAAAACATTTTAAAAAAGAAAATGGACGATGAAGAAAAATCCAAATTGTACATCTAAGTTCTACAAAAGTGTATTACGTTTCCTCTTGTTAATACGTATGAAAAGCAAACGCCTGAACAACTTTCTGAGAAAGATGTAGAAAAGGAAATTATTCAAACATTTTCCGTGAAACAGAATAGAACGGCCTAGAAAGTAATAGATTTCCTAAAAGATCATCAGATTTCCTGGGCACAGAATAAAGAATTAATTATTGTCGGTAATTCGTTTTCTGGCTCCAACAGTGTTCAGCTGATAAACTTTCTTTTGAGAAACAGAACTCAAAAACCATTTGCCTTTGAATAATTTAAAAATGTACTGAATTTTAATAACTTTCCTCAAGACATTGTGAAAAACAAGCATTTAACCAATGTAAAAACGTTACATGCTAGACCTAAAACAAAACATGTTCAAAAATATGACTGAAATTGTTATGAAATGTGCAGTACTATGAATAAACATAATGGCTGATTATTTTGTGTTGCATTTTTTCTGATTAAACTAACATAACTTTTGAAAAATGCCATATAACAATTATTTTCTAGAATATATGAGAAAAAGTCTTACCTTACATGAAATCTTTTCCGAGGGAAAAAAAAACTCCATTATTTTCTCATTCAAACTTTTATTTATTTATGCTGAAGGATAAGTGTTTTACACAGTTTTTTCATGCAATGCATGATGCATGATGCATGATGCATACAATCTTTTTCTCCAACAAAATTTCACAGTCTTTTTTTCCCCATAAATATTAAAGTCCTTCATATTTTGAAAACACAGAACTTAAGTAAATGATGATTTTAAAAGCGTAGCGCACTGTGGTAAAATCTTCTGGGATCACTCGTTTGTCAAGCAAAAATTTTGTAAATTTTAGTCTCTGGTTTGTTGACTACTCCGCCATTTAGCGTCTCGGGTTGCTTTGGAGGGATTGTAGAGAGATAATATTTTATTTCTATCAAGCTTGCAAACCAAACTTTTGATGGCTTGAAAATTCAGCAACTGTATATTCTTGAAATTCAGGGAAAATATCCTCTTACTCTGCAAGAGTTTTTCCCAATTACTGTCTCCCATGCATAGTCCTTGGGACCTCCTGGAAAAAAAAGACTTAAAAAAAGCCATGAGAAAAAAGATAGCATTCGCAGAAAAATATTTATTACACATTTTTGGTACATATTAAAATTCAATAAAGAATTATTCACGAAAATTCTTACCAGAGATGAATGTTTTAATAACATCACCATCAAGTTCATCAGTAAATCCTCCTAGGACGTTGCCCAAGAAGGGAGGATTTCTGCCATTGGACGCGTAGAACAGAATCTATATAATGGAGAAGTTGGGTAGATACACGTCCTCCAACGAACTTCTCCATTTCATTACACAATTTGAGATGAGCCCAAGCTGTTATGATTTATTGATTAGGTACCTAGGAAAATATTGGTCGAGATATCCTGTAGTACAAACTCCTTCGCAGACTTCCAGTGAGTGGCAGTCACCTCAGACGTGGGGAGAAATACATCTTTGATCTGTAAACAGAATACTGATGAGTTGAAACAGTTCGAAGTAAATTTAGATTATAGCTTTATAAAATCAAATCGATAGATTCAAAGGAAACTTACTTTTTCAGGGTCCGCCAACATCTTATTTAGAGTCTGTAAGCTGCCCTCATATGTAAGCTGCCCTTTATTTGCGTTCATGCCCCATCTGATGGAAACAATATCCAATATAAATCATAACGAATAAAAGACATGCTAAAAGACTTTTATAAAAAATTTTAGGCACAAGGAAAATTCTTCTTACTTGCCCCAAAAACTGTTCAGGGCCAAATTTGCGACTTCTAGGCCCTGGGTTTTTGGAAATGTTTTCAACGTCCAACCTGACGTCCTCTCTCTCTCCATACTGACGAATATATTTTACTTTATCTTCCTTCGTCATACACTCCACTAGTCTGCTTGATCTTGGGAAAAAGATCGATATAGGATCGGAACAGGGAAGCACAGGATGCCGGGAACTGATAAACCTCATAAATCTAGGGAAAAAAGGGGTTATGACAAAAGATTTAAAAATTAAAAATAATAAGTTTTGGTTATGACAAAAGATCTTTAAAAAATTATTTTTGAGAAGAATACTTATATGTGAGACGCAATACCCTTTTTTTCGTTAGCTTCATTGACTTCTTCCGATACCCACGTTCCGACAAGAGCTCGCTCATCGTCTGTGTGGGTACATGAAGACTGACACTGTAGAAGGGCGCACGTCTGACGCAAGGGGAACATGAGTTTCTTTCGGCATCGGTACAGTAGTACTGGGAGATAGAGGTTACGTGGCGGAATCACTCGGCATTGGATGAGTTAAAAGTAATCCTCAGCATCCCTGAAGTTTTTCGTGATGATTACGGATGCCTTAGAAGGTAGACGCAGTATTCACCTATGAATGAAAACAAAAAGTCAGAAACTACTTCCTACAAATATGCATAATACACGCAAAATGTTTAATCATACGTTTTTAAAATAAGAATAAAAAAGAACGAACCCTCAGGTATACTGACGTGAAATCCATTTATTTGGTGTCTCTCTCATGATACAATTTAAGGAAATCTGTCCGTCCTCCGAAAAACGACTCATAAAGATTGAGCCGGTCCCTCAGATGATGTTGATCCAGAAAAGCCTGGAAATCCGCATTTAAATCCTTCTGCCTTTGAAACTTATGTTCCGATAATATGACGTTCAAACCCTGGGCTTGAAGCTTTGTTCTGTTCAGTCTTCTTTCTCAGTGTTGCCGTGGAAGCCCCTTTCAGAGGATAAATTATGTCACCTACATAGCACGAACTATATCCGAGGAAGGAACAACCCTAAAAAAATAACATAGTTATGTCAATAGTATTCAACATGTAAGTAATGAATCATTTAAAAGAATCGCACAAAAAATGATATTTTTTTCATACCTGAAACCGGTAGAACGTTTGAGTTTCTTCACAGAAACCGTCTACAGATATTCGGACGATTTTATGCTCTCGGAGCCGTTCCGAGCATGTTGAATATGTATACCTTCTGGATCAGCAACAAAATCCAACCACCGAATAGAATCAAGGCTGTAATTCGTTGAATTGATGTCGCCATGTGTAGGCACCATAGCAGTTGTGTTGGGTGGCCACTTCGATACGTTGCCGTACAAGCTGAAGCAATGGTTATGTATTTGAAAAGAAAAAAAAGAGTTAGAACTATTTAATGAGCTTGTAAAAATAGTTAGAATAGAACTAAAAAATTACTTACTGGAATGAACCCACACCCTCAACATCCAAAAATTGAGCTCGGGACTCCAAACAGTATCGGTGAAGAACGTGCAGTCCTATCTAACAATATATAAAATCCGTCAAAAATACGAAACATAAAAAACAATAATGAAGTAAGAAAAAGAAGAAAAAAAAATGTACCTGCAATAGGCCAGCATCTCTTCTTGGAAATCGAACACATCCTCTCTGTGTTCTTCATACCAGGACAAGGAATGTCTTTTGAAGTGCTCATGGAATCCGGGCTGTAAAATTGGGCCTGAGGTAGCGGTCCGATATACTAATTCTGGCTTTCTCGCGAGTTGAAGAGATTGGGGAAAGTATTCCTTTTCCAATTTGCTGAGACCGAAGCACCCCGGGAGCTTGGACAACGCCATCGGTCGAAAGTTTAATGAGTCTATGACCCGGATGTTAAGACTAAGTTGTCTTAAACACATGATCATGAACCCAATTAGGAATCACTTCTGGCGCTGTACTTTGCTCCAAGAGCCCTGCCGTCGTGAACTTCCCGTCAAACCTGTAAGTAAAAAAACAGTCGTAATTAAATAACTCATACAAACTATAATATGTATTTTATCTTACCCTTTCACGTTGGGTTCCACTGCGGTATAGCTCTTGTCCTGTGATGTAAACAACCAAGCACAGAAATCTCTGCATGACGCGTAGTCTGGAAACACCCTCTCTGTGCTGTCGGCATACTGAGCCACCGCGAAATTTACGAGATGTTTCCCCGAATATTGTTTCGTTTCAGAGTAAAAAAAATATGAGCTTCTCATCGGATTTCTTCGGGGCAAAAAGTCGCAAATAACAAAGGTACCCAACAGCCACGATAAACTGGTTTCAAGAAGTACACTTGGTAGTTCCGCACCTATGTAGTCCTTTAGGGCGCTTTCAGAATTCAGTGAATTGGCAGCATTGTCTACTCTGGTATACCTATAATGGAAATTTAAAATAGCATGCAATTAAAGCATAACGGCTTCTAAAAAAACTGCACACATACGATAATTGCTTTATGTTTACATAAGATATTTTAAAACACTCACCCTATCACAAAGCGAAAATTCTTGGTTTCCAGTGAGGACATAGTGTGCTGCGTAACAGGCAGCCAATCGTTTCACGATCCAAAAGGTCACAATCCTGACATCGCTGGGGCTGTCCTGGAACACAATCGGTCTTTAGGCATATGGGACAGGCACCGGTACATCGATGTTCTTCTACCGCTGGTATGGTTTTTCACACAAGTTTCGCAGTTATGATTACTGCCGAAAAATTCTTTCACGTATTTGATCACATCATAATGGCCATCGTGGTGCCACAAATTTATCCTTTGGGGTCTCTCCCTTCCTTTGTAGAACATCTAATTTTTTTAAAAAACTGAATTCGAAAAATGCATCATTCGTTTCTCTAAAATAAAGTTCAAAATCGAGTCATTTCGAAATTTCATTTACACATACATTGAAACAAATTGCATAAATGCATTTGTTATTGCAAGTTAATCATCTAAAAATTATCATCATCAGTTAGTTTGTAGGGATTTATATTATATTTTAAATGACCAGTTAAATTTAATTTTAAGTTACTTTCCTATAAGCCTTCGTTCCCCTAATTGTCAGTGCCGGAATATTTAAATTTGTAGCGCGCGTAAGAAATGCAAATGCTACCAGTCCGAGAATAAGTTTAAATATCGACGTTTCAGTAGAAAGAGAGAGAGAGTCTGGGAAATTTCTGCGTGTGCTTATATCCAAGCTTCCGCTTAGCAGTTACTGCTGGTTAGACGTGGCTTAATCTCTATTATCCCTCTGCAACTAGACTCATCTACTCGCTGTTGGATACAGGATTGTATGAGCCCTGTAGTGTAATTCTACTACTTGTGAATATTTCCAATTTTAAGTTTGATTCTACTGTTTCAGTTACCGCCCAAGCAGAGGTGTAGTATGTTAGCGTCAAGTTGACGCATTGTAAATAATGGAAAGAGTTTAATAAAGGGAAGTTTTAACCCTTCTTCGGTGAAACCACTATTTCTCCAGATTCTACACGACAGATAGACAGTAGAACCTTAAAAGTCATCTTAGTTATTCATCAGTTAGGCATCCTAGTTAGTCATCTTATCGCAAGTTAGTCATCTAAAAATTCCCTATGCATTTAATTTGTATTATATTTTAACTCGAAACAAAGGAAATTATCAGGAATACTTGCAGAAAATATAAAGTTAACCTAAAATGCTAAATTAATATAAAAAATTCACTGTGCATTTAATTTTGACGAGTTATACGTTTAACGTATAAACAAATTTTATGCATGCATAAAATATAAAGTTAATCTGAAAAGTTAATGTAATCTAAAAATAAAAATTCACCGTGCATTCATTTTTATACAAGTTCTATTTTTAATACCTAAATGAAGAATTTTTCTCTAAAAATAATTCAAAAATCTATCATCGAGCAATTTAGAAGTAAAACTTTCAATTTTCACCCGTTATAGTTTTAGCATCGAAGCGAACTGCATACATGCATAAAATATAATCTCAAAAGTTAAATTAATCTAAAAAATAAAAATTCACCTTGCATTCATTTTCTATAAGTTATGTTTTTAACATGTAAACGAAAAACCTTTCTTTAAAGCAACTCAAAAAATCTATCATTGAACAACTAAGAACTAAAATGCATTAAATTTTCACCCGTTACATTTTTAACATCTAAACGAATTGAAGACATGTACAAAGTTATTCATCTAAAAATTAGCCATGCATTTAATTTTCACATATTATGTCTTTAACATTCAAACAGAACGAAATATAATTTAATCTTCTTGTAGAAAATATAATTTAATCATCTCGTAGGAGTCGTAGGGAACGGACAAAGTAGGCTGTTTTCTCAATGTTTCAGTATCCTCGGAAATATTGTTTATCTTTCGATTACCACCGGCAACCACAGGTCGTCTGATGGTAAGCACGTCCAGTGAGAATCTTGTGCCCAGCTCAGTTTTGGTGACTAGCACTTTCATAACGGTTTCCAAAATTTTTTGGCTGTAGGAGTCAGTCGAAAAAAGCCATCAGAAAAGTGTGGATTGGCTTATCCAAGTCTTCTCTACTTGGATGCTGAAGCGGATAAAATCCAATGGACCTAAATCCGCTGTTGTCCGCCGAATGAGGTGTTCAAACAATTCCCGGACGGTGTCAAGAATTCGGACCAAGGTTCTCCTACCACGTCCTCGGGTAGCCGTTCTCTGTCCCACTACCTCAGGCTGAGGTAGCCTTTCCCTGTCTACACTGGCGCATAAAGTAATTTCCTCGGCTTAATATTCTTGGTTCCGGCGACGAGATTTTTCTGTGATACAATCGCCTTATCCAGCTGAAAATAAAATAAAATAAGCTTCTTTCGGTAATATTTTGATTCAACATTTTCAAAAAGGCATTACTGTAATAATCATGCAAAAGAAAAGTACACACCAAACATTCATCGGAACAAGCAACTTAGATAGGCCCATGAGCTGACGATTGAGAAGTCTAAAAATAAATAATTTTAATTTAAAATAAATAAATGCATTCTAGTATCACATGTAGAAAAATTTTCTAGGAGAATCTAAAAATAACGAAATTAGGGAAAATATTATCTCAAATCCAGAACCAACTTGATAGTACAAGGACAAATCTATGGGATTTTCTAGCAAGATTAAATTGATTTCATCTAACAACTATCAAAATAAAAAATAGAATTTGTTCAAATAAAAAATACATTCAAATTATAAAATGTATTTAAAAATACGTGTAAAATCCTATAAATAAACTTACATTGTCATTAAAATCTCGCATCGGAAAATCGGGATCTTCAAATATCACCTAACAATTAAAAATTTTAATAACTAAAGCATTAAAAAAAATTCATGTTAAAAAATGGTAATCTGAAAGTGTACAAACGAAAAAAAATTCATTGGATGCAGATGTAGATTAAGTTCGTTTAGCAAGAAACGAATTGGCCGAGAAAATCACAGAAAGTAGAATTCACTCAACAGCAACTAGAGAAGAGGTGACTGAAATATCGGTATCGGTATTGGTGACGTTTTGCCTCAATATTGCGAATTTCGCAGTGCGTTCGGCTCAATAAAAATGTTGCCCTAAAGGCATTTCACATAAAAATACATCAAGTGAGATTCCCAGAAAAGAAAATTTAACAAATGTGGAAGAGAGGAGAACATTTTGTCCTAAGTTTCAGAGACCAAACTAGAATCCTAGTGGATTGAAATATGAGGTTAAAGTCATAAAAAATAACGTAAAGCGACGAAATACATAAGCGAAATATAATAAACAAACACGCTTATTGGCTGAAAGAGGCTAAAAGAGTCTTACCTGCAAAAGGTGGCGGGTTCGAATCTCAGCCTTGAGGCTATTTTTTAGAATTACTCTATTAGAATTAAATTATAGAATCAATTAAAAATAATGATTTAAAAAATTAAATAATTAAAAAAACGACGTATTAAATAATTAAACAATAATGTCATTCCAAACATGTGGTTCAAGACGTCGTTGCCACAAAATAAAAACGAAACTATATATACGTAATTCAATCTACGTCACTCCCGGGAAAAGGTGGAGCACACGCCCTTTCCTGTGACGCCGCTTCCGCCGCGCGGTTATCTTGAATTAATTACTATTGATACAGCAGTCAGAGTCACTACTCATTTTCCTTTCTAGGGGCAAAATTATATTCAAATATAGATAACATCGTCTGAGACTACACTTACAACAGACTAGTTAGTAAGGTAGTTAACGGCGCTTATTTTACACGTCGACTAGCAAGATCACAATGCAAGTGTAATTTGGCAGTAATACATAGTTGCATAGTGAGGCTGTCCAAAACTTCCAAACCCTCGGCTTAAGGACACAAATAACTAATTTGCATTCTGGTAAGAACTAACGGTAGATAACTATTATAGAAAACTTTAGCGTTTACAATAGGCGCTGCTTAATGTGATCCCGTTTGTTTAATGTGATTTTGATGATTTCTTTTTAAAAGAATAATAACATCAGACGACGAGAAAATGATGCCCTTTAAAATAACCATGCATATCTATTTTAAACGGCATTATAGAATTAAAATAACCCATAAATATAACCAGAAATATTTATAAATATGTGCTTTCATAGGATTTTAAGTAGAAAAAATTCGAAGGTTTGTTTATGAAGCGTCTTTAATACCTTTAATGCAGAATTTCATTTATGAAGGGTTTATAGCTCTTCTGGGAATGATTTGACCGATGCTGAGCAACGAATCTTAATGCTTAAAGAGAGCTTGTCGTTGAAAGAGAGCATGCCAATGAAAATTAGGTACACGCACACAAATTTTTAACAAAAGCAACTTTAGTGCATGTTTTCGCGGAAATTTTTTTTCAGAAGCAAGTAAAGAATCTCTACATTTTTTTCTGCTCTTGACGTAGAGACTTTGTTGTTTGTTTGTTCAATATAATTATGATTAAAATCGAAGCCAAATTGCTTAGTGACTTAATCCCTTACTTGGTGACATTTCCCTGTCACTTGGAAATTCTTATAATCCATTCTGACGTTATTTGGCAACTTTATTTCAGTTTAAAAAATATATTTTATAACATTTTGATCATATTAACCGAACTGTTAATCACAATGAGCGAAGTAATTTTTCCCTTCACAAACAGGCGGGACTTCGGCAATTTGATAACAATATGCGATTGATAACATTACTCAGGATAAAGAAAGCGGCGTCTAGTGTATATATTCCCGCAGAAAATTGTTTGAGGCTTGTTATCCTAGAGCAAAAAATGTACCTTTTTTCGAGTGTGGATATTAAATTTGCAATTATGTGTAAGGAAACAATTTATAATACTTTGTAAAAAAGTAAGATTTTTTGCTGTAAGAGCAGAAAATACAGATGATAAGAAATTGTTTGCAAGCAAAGCATGTGCTTTAAATTATTTGAACATGTATGTTCGATCTTTGAACAAAAAAAAAAAAAAAAAAAAAAA
>KK116776.1:183321-218190 GCA_000611955.2 Stegodyphus mimosarum
TGTACAAAGATTGTTTCTGAAGCACTATTGTTTTCGTTTTGACATTTTGCGTTGCTTCACTATAAATGTCCGATTCACTTTTCAAATTGTTGCCACCAAACATAATCGCCCTCTATTATATTTAAAGAAATTAAATAATGAAGAGTCTACATAAATATATGTATGTTTCTCGCATTGTGAAAAAGCAACGGTACCTAGAGCCATCCAGTTTTGAATAACGTACGTTTCCATCCGAATATGGGCACTGGAAGCCCAAATTTGGAATTTGGAATTAGTTTTATTATCTATTTCATATTTTGTAAAACTTGAACGAATTTTTCATGACCAAACACAACGATTTAAAAGCGAGCAATGGCAACACTCTACGGGGGAAAAAAAAAATCTGAAAGGTTTCAGATTTTAAAGTACAAAGGGGCGTTTTTTAACGTTTTGTGTGTTACCTTTATTTATTAAATGCACTTGAACCATAAAATTCAGTTCAACAGCAATATTGTAAAATAACTTTAAAATAAGTCTATCTTTAGAATTTCCGATACACAGTTCCGCGCGCTTTAGATAAAAAGTTTTTTTTTTCCTCGTAGAGTGTTGATATTAAAAATTCGTTGAAGTTTTACAAAATATGAAATACGTAATAAAAGAAATTTCAATCTCTAAATTTGGGCTTCCAGATGCGCATATTCGGGTGGAAACTTACGTTATTCAAAATTGGATGGCTCTAGGTACCGTTATTTTATCACATTTGGAGAAATATACATACATTTATGCAGATTCTTCTTTATTTAATTTCTTTAAATATAATACAGCGCTGCCAGATTAGGTGGCTACAGTTTAAAAAGTGATTTAGGCTCTTTTAATGTTTCCGACGCAAAATCCCAAAACGAAAACAATAATCCTTCAGGGACAAAGCCCCTTTTACTCAAAAAAACTTTTATCTCCAGCGCGCGGATCTGTGTATCGGAAATTCTAAAGATATGCTCATTTTAAAATTATTTTGCGATATTGCTGTTGAACAGAATTTTATGGTTTAAGCATGATATTTAATACATAATGGTGACACGCAAATTGTTAAAAAAAAGCGCCCCCTTAAACGTAATTTAAAATCTGAAACATTTCAGTTTTTTTTTTTTCATTCGTTTAATTTCTTTCATACATCATTTTAGATTTATTATAGTATATGAATAGAACATATGGCAAAGATTAGATAATTCTTCAGGTGACATACATAATTTTTGTGCGTTCTGAATTATAAAATTAATGAGATGTAACGATGTTAACTGAACCTAGCGCCAGAGTGTTGCTATGGTAAACAAATATAGTTAATTTTAAATAGTGAATTTATTCTATTGTGCTTTGTGCGCTATCGAAGAAGTAGATTTAATTCAATCCAATAAACTTAAAGGAAATGCAAAATGTGTATAATTTAATATTCCGTACAAGGAAGTCATGTGGTGTAGACGCCAGATTTTTTATTCTTATATGTTGGTAAATTGCAATTTTTTTGTTTTAAAAAATGATTGAATTATGTTGTTCTTATCTTCCGGTTAAGGTTTTTATGCTTTTAATAAATGTGCCTGGAGTATTTGTAGAATTATCAATAACTTGAAAGTTGTTTAAGCGCGGCTAAGCCTAATTAATTATGTTTACGAAAGGAGCCATATTTGTTTACATTTGAAACTTAGTAGAATAGTGGATTTGTTGCCAGTCTAGAGAAACTAAGCTTGGCAGCAACAAAGGTAAAACCTTCTTTTATTATTGCGAATTAAATCATGCTTAATTCATTCTGGAATTTATTCCAGGAAATAAGTGTTTAAGATTTACTTCGTAATTTTTAATATAGATATTTTGAAATTTTATGTATTTTTGCCTAGTCGCGAAGTGAGAACTAATTGAATTAGAAATACTGAATCGTCGGTGAAAAACTGTTTTATTATTAGTATTGTTATTTCTTTCATGCTTCTTGTTAAATTTATTATAGTATTTGAATAGAATATGTAGCAACGATTAGATAATTCTTCAGACGATTTAACATTTTGTGTATTCTGAGTTAGAAAATGAATGAGATGTAAAGCTGTTACGTAAACTTAGCGCCAGAATGTCGTCATGGTAAACAAATATAGTGAATTTTAAAGAGTGCATTTATTCTATTGTGGTTTATGCGCTATCGACGAAGTAGATTTAATTCAATCCAAAAAGTTTAAATGAAGTGCAAGAAAAAATGCGTATAATATTCCGTACAAGGAAGTCATGTGGTGTACACATCAGAATTTTTAATATAGTATTGCTTATGTAATGTAAAAATAAATCTTGTAAAAGCTTAAAATGAAAATTTAAATTATCAAATTTTCTATAAACTTTACCTCACATTTTCAGTCCAAATCTATCAGTCAGTTCTATACAAATTATATAATATTCTATGTGTCAGATTCTTAGAAACCGTAAAAGTTTTTACAGAGTCTCTGCGCAAATAATATCTACACAGTATATCTCTTTTTTAAGGTATATCTCTTTATATTTTTACATAACTCTATAGAAACCGTATTTAATTTTTTTTAGATCATTCTATCAAAGATTTCTGATATAATTTATAGAAAGTTGGCCATACCGTGTTTACTCGCATATTAGTCGCACCCGCTTTTTGAATCAGAAAAAAACGTCAAAAATTGTACAATATTGTATAGTAGATTTCCCCTCATAATAGCCGCACTTAGACTTTCACATTGAAAAATTGGCAAAAAAAGTGCCACTATTACACGAGTAAACACGATAATTCTAAATGATTCTAAAGAAGTTTATCACGGTATTTTTAGAGAATTCTATTAGCCATTTTCGTAAGGGAAATTTCATAAATTAATCTTTTGTTTGTTGCAAATGCAGCTAGCTGCCTTTGACGAACTAAAAAGCCGCATGCGGTTTGCGAAACTCGCGCCATAGTTTCGCTGAGTTTGTATTATACCGCATGTGTGCTTCTTGTAAGTCTCCTTAACCCGTCAAGAAAAGGAATGCAAATGAAATTTATTCCATCTCATTTAACATAGACATACACACTAAGTGAAATGTCGCAGAAACTGTCGACCTTTCAAACTGGTTCCTCCAAGTCCCTTATAATTAGAAACGGTGCCCTTCAACAAAGAGAAGACATTCTGACTTCTTAGAAGCACAATAAGTGAAAAGGATCTACTGATCTTTGAATGGGTTTGCTTGTGCTTCACTTTCTAAGGTACTGGGCTAATTGTCCCCTAACCACCCACGGCGAACACCCCCAAGAAGTTAGCTCCTGACGCTGAGCAGAAGCGGACTCATTTAAGAAGCCGTCTTTCATCAAAAGAGTTCTTTGGATTGATGAACCTCATAAATCTTGGAGGAGTTTCTTTTTGTAAGTGGGGATATCTTCTTGGCTTCGGGGTTAGAAAATGGATGAATGGTTTACGATCGCTTTCTTCAAGAGATAATTCAAATGATGTTCTTCAAGGTAATGAAGTTTTAAAACCTGCCTCTGTTTATCACAGCACCTGAGTTTGATTTTGTTGTTATCCATAAGGGATTTGCTGGCTCCCAGATAATTTTCTTGGTCCCAAGGGACATGAAATGATTTATTATGAGTATCAGGAAAGTCATCATTTGTGGTTCTGCTATTAAAGGATAGTGTCCAAAGGAAGAGTGAACACTTCATTTGGCTGGTTGGCCTAATGAACCTGCCAGTCACAAACTGACAAAGATAGAAAAGTATCCATTTAATTTGATGGTTATTCCCGAAGAATTTACAACGGTTACTAACCTGTTGACCACAAAGCATTTTTTCTCCGTTCCCATGGTACCTCAAGAACTGTGGAATGAGCAACAAATGAGCTCTATAATGAGTATAATTAGGAAAGTTTATCCCCATTTATGCTTACATTATTAAACTAGATGATGGTCATTTTGTAGTGAAAGAGAGCATAGTTCATTTGATCTGTTGGCTAATGAAGCTGCCACTCAAAGGAACGACGAAGAGTGAGAATGTACTTAACACGGAAAAATACCCATTAAATCTGATGCCACATTATTCATCCATGAAGAATATATAGTACAACATCTTACCTGATTTCCAAAAGAAAAGTCTTAAATCTTAGGGTTTCATTTTAAATAGTTTTACAAATCTATGCCATCCTCAGCTTCAAAATAGAGAAAATTAAATTAAGCATTTTGATATTTTCAGTGTTTTCAAATGCTGAGTTAGCATTTTTGTGGGTTGACAGCTTAAATAAACTTTATGAATAAACATACCAGAAATACAAAAAATTAATAAAAAAAATTGGATGCCTAATTACAACTCAAAGCAAGAGAATTTTACAAGTGATTTTTACAGATCCGGAAACTTTCATCAGTTGGTAACCTAAATATAATAAAGACAAAGTATGATAACATTTAACTCTGTAAATGTGAACGTTCCACGCCACACACATTTTTAATACATGTTTCTCAAAAGAGGTCGTTACTCAAATAAATAAATAAAATCTCAACACTGAACCTGGATTAGAAGCAAGAAAAACAGTTTCCCACTCGAACTGCTAAGTTTTCATACCTAATCATCTATTATTTGGCGACAGATAAAAGGATAGTCAAAAACTAAAACTTCAAATACTCTTTCCAATTTCATTTATGCATAAAATAATAACAACATTATACGATTCCTTGCCATAAATTACAGGAAATCGTTGGCTTTTCGTATCAGCTTTCCCTTAAAGAACAACAGCAACAATATATTATATTTTATTTTCACATGTAATTTAATTTTCGACAACACCACTTTCACGCATCGTGTTCGGGTATCGTCGAGGCCGCCAAATCAATCGTCATCGAATACAGATCTCGTCTGCTGAAGCGTGTCTCGGGGCCAATATGGGCCTTGGCAACTAACACACCGTTGTGTTGGGCAGGTTTTATTTGAGTGAATTAACGAAGAAGAAGAAAACAGAAACTTGAAGATGTGCTTGGGTGAAACGAAGCGAATCGAAGAATGTGTCACACGGAGACTTCTCACGATCCGTCAAGAAAGTGGAATCCTTAAAACAAGGTGTGGAATTTCTTTTCGTTTTTGTTTTGCAATTTATATCGAATCCACTTTGTCACGGTGGTTGCCATGACGTCATCGAGTGTTGGTAATAAGGCATCGAAATGGATGCCAATTATGCCATTCCCACTTTCGGTAACCTCAACTTTTCAGTGACTCATATACTTAAGTTTGGATGAAACAGCAATCTCTGTTCTAAAAAATATGATATTCGTAAAAGTCTGCGTGAATGCTCCTATGTATGCATGCCTATATGTGTGTATCTATATACATGTATATTTGTAGGCTTGTGTGTATATTTACATACGTTATATATTATGTTTGCATATTTCCAAGTACATACGTTTGCAAACATATATTATTGTATATATGTACGGTTTTTTATTTGCGTGTACGTTTCCTTGTTTATATGTATATATCTTTGTTTCTTTGTATGTGTGTGTGCTTGTCTGTTCGTTTGAATGCATGAACGTTTGTATCTCTGTATGTTTACATGTTTGTTCGTATGTATATATGTTTCTTTATATGTCTATGTATGTTTGTATATTCGTTTGTAAGCATGTATATTTTTATGTTTGTACATTCGTTTGTAAGCATGTATATTTTTATGTTTGTACATTCGTTTGTAAGCATGTATATTTTTATGTTTGTATGTTTTTGATATAGTGTCACCATTCATTTTGCTTTCACTCTGAGTTCATGCTATCAATGTTCAGTTTTAGTAGGCAAAACAATAGTAGCAGTTTCTTTGTAGATGAGGCGACTTACAAAGCACTCTTTTTGTCTTTTTAACTTCATTTATTAAGCATTCCTTTCTTCATACTTACGCCCCGTAAAATTCAACAGCAAAATTAGAAAATATTTAGAAACAGCCTATCTTTAGAATTACCAGTGGAGTGTTGACATACATATATTTTTCAATATTCACTCTGTAATTTCTTTAACAATAATGTATGTTTATAAGATTTGGTGGCAACATCCTTTTATTTGAGAAGTGATATAGATAAAAATGCGAGGATCGAAACTAATTGCACCTGAGGTGAGGGAAAAAAAATGCTCCTAAAATTTTTCATACGCATTATTCAGATTTCAATCCGGATCGAATACGACAGCTCATCATTGACATGCCACAAGATCAAAAGTCTTCAGAAGACATTGCTCTCTCCCACCCCAGTAACGTACCAATCAAGTTTCGTTCAAAATTCAGTTCAAGACCTTGCTAATCGGATCGACACTGATGTGATCAAGTTAGGCATCCGGTGTTCGAAATATCCATCTTGTGCCTCCTCACCCCCACCGCTTGACTCCTACCTTATTGTTATTAATCCTTCGAAAGTTCGCAGAACCAGAAGAAGAAGAAAAAATTTGTACTTGGACTTAATCACTAATGCTGGCCACGAAGTTTTTCGCTTCGATCAGGTAATAGTGGAGTAGTGAGGAGGGGGAGGTAAGAGAAAGCTATTTTAATCGACGTAAGAATCTGTTCACCTTTTCGACCGCTGGCTAGCAATTATTCCTGCAAGCAAGGTCGAGGCAAGAAGGCATTGTATTCTGGTGCGGACGAAAAGAAAAAGACAAAAGAGGAGAAAATTGATCACAATTATAGTCAAATACATAAAGGTTCGACGCCGAATTTTTTTTTTTTTTTTTTTTTTTTTTTGTATGTGTGTCAAATCTATCATTTATTAGCTGATGTATTCGACAAGTAAATTTCTGTGGGTGGCTAACTAACTAGCAGTAAAAAAGGTCAGTGATATAGCTAGAAGAGGGCGGAGAAGGTGATCTGGCTATACCGGTATATTTTTGGGGGGAGGAAGATATTTTTCGCATGCAATGTTATTTCATAGGGCTTAGTCATGTGGGTCGGTGAGACAGGTGAAGAAGTAATAAGATATTCTGAACTCCTATACGGAATTAAATTGAGCATAAAAGTAATTTAATGTAGTCAAAGAAATCACCAGAAGATTTCAACAACTATATATTCTTGTTATATCTTCTTAATTATGTCAAACATTTTGAATGAAAATTACCCGCTATCAGCTGGAGTCATGAAGTAAGCCTCTGCAATGTTAATTGATAGTTTTGGGAACAACAGAAAAAAAAAAAAAAAAAAAGCAAAGTAATACAAAATGCTGGAGTTAAAGCTTTTCTTCAAAAATAAACACAGAGTTTCGATTTATTTCCCTATATGTCATTTTAACCCCTTTTTAAGTATTTGCTTGTATATCAAGAGAGGGGACATATTCAGAGACCGTCCTGATAGACAAAACCTGTAGTTACGCGACCAAGTAAGATTTGTAATGTTGTTGGCAAATGAAAACAGGAAAATAATTAAGTTAAGCTGATTCTAAAATACTAATTCTTAATTATTCCCAACTGTTCACTTTAATCCCCACTATTTTCACTTATTGTGAAACAGTGTTGTTACTATAGTTTTCCTGTAAGAGTCTGAAATGATATTGGAAGACGAACAAAAACCTGAAAAACAATTAATCGATACTGATACTGAAGCGTTAACTTTCGACTATTCCCAGCTATTTTCTTTTAGAATCATTCCCATCAATTAATAAGCTCCCCGACATCCCCAAAAGCTTATCTCGAATAATTTTTTTGATGTGTTGATACTGATAGTAACTCACCTAGTGCACGGAGAAAACTAAACATTTTGACTATTCAGTGTTGATGTTAATTTGTTGTTGGGCGTACGGGTGGAATTAAATTTTTTGATTGTTCAGTGATCTCTCTCAAACTGTTTTTGGTTACTCTTATTTTCGGAAATCTTACCTCTAAATGTAAACATTCATCAGCTTAGAACGTCTGCGCCACACTCATTTTTTTCTTCGCCTTTCTGAAGAATATTAACGAAGATGCTGATATCACTGGTAACACTGGAAATAATAACTAAAGGAATAATAAATAAAGTAGGCTCATTCTTGTTGTAATGGCAGTATAAACACATAAAAGTAACATCAAAACAGTTAGCAAAACGCAAATCACAAAGTTAGATCACATTAATGAGGCTTATAGCATCCTATTGTATTATTCTAATCTTAAAATTTATAGTTTAAATGCGTAAAAATAACATCTTACCTATTTCGAAAAATATAAGTTTTAAAACTTAGGATTGCTTTTTAAATAACATTGCAAATGGTTGCCACACACAGCTTCAAAGAAAAGAATAATTAAATTAAACGTTTTTCAGTGTTTTCATATATTGTGTTGGTATTTTTGTGTGTTGGTTCGCATAAATTTTGTGAATATACATGCCAGAAGAGCAAAAAAAACTTTTAAAAAAAAATCTTTTTTCCTACAGATGAGAATATTCAGAGCACATCCAGGTACCTTCATCAGTTGAATATTTTCATCTTTGCTTCCCAAACATAAATAGTATAACAAATATGAAAAAAGTTTGTCACTTAACACCCTGTAAACGTGAATATTGATCAGCTAATTGCGGCCACAACGCAAGCATTTCCCCCCCCCAGCGCATTTTCTAAAGTATGTTTCCCATTGTTTTGCTCTAAAGGTCTGAAATGATGATGGAAATAATAATAATAATAATTAAGGTATATTGATTCTAACATATTAACTCTCAATTACTCCTATTTCCATTTATTCCCAGTTAAAAATAATAATGATAATTCTGGTATACTGATTCTGAAGCATATCATCTCCAATTATTCCTATTTCCATTTATTCTCAGTTATTCGTATAAATTCCCAATTATCTCCATTTATTCAGAATATATAGTTAAATTATTTGTTACCGTTGTCTGGCACTAAAATTGGCAAATGGAAGAAAAAAAAATAATAATAATTAAAGTGTATTGATTCTGAAGCTTTAAATCCCAATTATTCCAATCTACTTCCATTTATTCCCACTTATTCAAAACTATTCCCAAATAATTCCACTACTTTCAAGCTATTTCCGTTTATTGAGAAACAATTTGAATTGTTGGTTACCATGCCTTGTCCTATAAGTATCTGAAATGTTATTACCAAATGAAACGTATGGGAGTCAAACATTTTTATTTTAATTTTCTTAGTGAGTACAAAATTTTCCTTACAGATAGGGGTAACGTATAAAAAGTTAGATTTCGTAATTTTTACAAAACTGAATTTTTAAATAAAAAATGACAAACCATGAATTTTATTTAAAACATTTTTGCAGCCGGAAGTATTTGTTTAAAAGAAGGAGAGTACAGGCCGGGAAAGAATTTAATTGGACAGTTATACATCTTAAAATCTCCGTGTTCGATCTATAGTGTCCTAAAAAGAAAATACAATGGACAGAAAAAGTTGTTTACTGTGTAAACCAGAATGCTAATTATTTACTACATACTATAAGAAATATTTCTGCATGTACATTCAAGTACTATATCTAAGAAAATCAGTTCTGCGCACTTTGATAAATAATCTTCTCCAGGGTATTTTTAGCTGCTAACTTTTCTTTCGCCAATCAAGCATATAAATAAATTAGAAATAAAGCTTACGATATGAAAGCTTCGCACAAAGGCAAAGCAAGATGATTTTCAGAAAACAAGTATTGAATTTATAACATTGGAGCACAAGAGAGCTAATTTACTCAGGAGGGACACCTTCATGGTTGACTTGCTAAGGGAAATTGGAAGTTTACTCATACGGAAAACCGCAGAAGCCCATGCATCTACCCTCGGCTTATTTTCGTACCTAAAATTAATTGCTCGTGCAACAAATTTGCATTCTTTTATTTTTCTTTCATTCTGAGCACGTTTTCGAGAAACATAGTATTTATTTCCATATAGCATCTATAGGTAAAGGGGCTTGTCTACATCGATTGTACATAAAGTCACAAAAATACAAAAATTTTGATTATTTTTCTGAAAAATCTTGAAATCTATTTTCATTACTTGTATAAAAGCGAAAAGTAAGGCTGTGTATTTTCCCCTTTTTTAGTCTTACTTTTCTCCAGCGTATTGAAACGTAAGTGATTGTTTAGATTTATTTCGGTTTGCTATTTTTGGTCACTCAAAACGCATTTTATTTCGCTCCAATTCGCGTCAAAATCTCGTCCGTCCATGTTGGTTTGGTTTACTAAGATTGCGGCAAAGCACACTAGGGTTATCTACATAAGGAGAGGGATGCCTTCGTGGAAGACTTTCTAAGGGAACTGGCTCGTATACACATTACACTTGGGGGAGCCACGAAAATGTCCATGCAGGCAGCTCGTTCTCCTGGAATGGAACGCAGACGGAACAACCAGTGTTCAGCGAGTTTACCCCTCGGTCGCTGGTGGGCCTTTCGTCTGTGTTGAAAGCCAGCCCTAGAACCCCGACCGCAACAGTAATGTGTTATTGGGACGAGGTCTTGATAATATTTTCAGCTCGCCTTTTGAGGTGCATTGTTACTTACGTTGGACTGAATGGGGTTGGACACCCCTTTGTAGAATCTGTGAGGCTCAAGAGAGACATTGCGTAACGTCAGTGTGGTACAAAATAGACATGACACAGCATAAGTATCGTGAGGTCGACGCTAAATAGAGTCAGCATGATTCAGAGCCGATAATAGCACAGGATCGACACTGCATAGCATCATGCGATATAGCACGGCTTGGGATCGACTTTGAATGACGTCAGCAGATTGTAGAATTGATAGGCCACAGAAGTGAAAATGCTTAAAATCTATATTGTGTAGCTTCAACACGGTGTAGAATCAACAGATCACAGGTTCGAAAGTGTATATCGTCGACATGCTGTAGAATCGATATTACATAACTTCAGCATCGCGTAGAATCGACGCGGTATAGGATCAACATTGCTTAGTTTCAATATAATATAGAATCGAAATGGCACTGGATCGAAATTGCGTAGAATCGACACTGCGTAGCGTGAACACGGCTTATTAGAAACGACGTGATAAAAAAAAAGAAATTGTGATAATATTGTAATATAAAATAACTGGATTGATGCAAATTTACCACTTACACAGATTCGCAAAGTTAAGGATACTGCGACACAGCTGTATCATCGAAACTGCGTCTTATCGACAAAGGCATACGACCGACTCTATATAAGCTTGAACGTTGATTTATTATTATAGAACATGGGGAACGATCGACAGTGCATAGAGTCAGCATGATCATAATATGAACTCCGGTAAGCGATAGACTGTCTATGATGAATTATAATTAACAGTGCATGTAAAGAATTTCACTTAATTGTTATTTTTAGAGTATTTGCATACCATCAACACATCAGCTTAGATTTGCAAGGTAGACCGGGCTGTGCCCACACCTTACCTTACCTTACCATCAACACTTCCAAAAGATCGAAATAGATTTAAAGCTGCAATCCTGTATCGACAAAGAGGCTTCGATAGTATGCACTTATAGAAATTTAATCGCTTAGTACTGTAACCAGTAATAAACCAAATAAATTTGCAAAATAAATTAAAAGACTTTTGCCAAATGCAACACTTTGAGATCCAGGATGTATAAATTTGCGTGGGCGATTATTTAATTTCGCTCGGTGACAACGCATTGCTCTTAGATTGCTCCGTTAGTTAATCAGCAACAGAGAGATTAAATTGGAAAATTAAGCTAAACAAAACAACTACAGTTTGAGAACTTATTATTCGAAAGGCGCTTATAAGTGGAATTGTGTTTCGCGCTGTAGCAATACTTGCCAAGGATCGCTTCTTATCTATCAGTTTCACTGTGAAATGATTTGATATATTAAAATAAAAGAGTACATTTCTTCAGAGGTGTAACAGTAATTTTGTTAAGAAAGGATTTTGTATGTTAAAAGTAAACAATGCAACATCTTTACGGTGAAATAATAATTTTGCGAGGAAAGACTTTGTACGCTAATTGGAAATCATACATAATCTTCCTAAAAGAGGATATTGTAGAGACATTAGGTATTTTTTTAAAGCAGGAAAGATGAAAAATGAGCAGTGCTTTCGCCGAGACTCGAACCACGGAACTCTCGGATACGCACCGAGTGTGCTGATCACTACACCACGAAGGCATGCTAAGAAGACGGGAGAAATACCTTATAATTTTATATGTAAAATGAAAACAATCCACCACTTGAAAGAATATAATTTTAATGTTGTTAGGTAAGGCTTATATATATTAAGTGAAAATAGTACACAAGTTTCGACGTGTAATATTAATTTTCTAAGAAAAGATTTTATATGTTAAAGGGAAAAAAATGCACCACCTTCTAGTGTAATAAGAATTTTGTTTGCAAAAAATTTGATCTGGTAAATGAAAACAGTAAACAGCCCTTGAAATGTAACAATAGTTTTGCTAGGAAAAGATTTTATATACTAAATGGAAATAATACACCAGCCTCGAGGCGTAGTTATATTTTTCCTATAAGAGTATTTCACATGCTAAGGGAAAACAGCATGTCGCACTGGAGGTGTAATAATTTTACTAGTAAAGAGTTTTATATATTAACTGAAAAAAATGCGCTACTTTTGAAATGCAATACCAATTTTCCTCCTAAAGTAATATTACATGTTAAGTAAAACTAATTCACCATCTTCAAGGTATCATAATGATTTTGTTATAAAAGGTTTTCATATATTACGTAAAAACAATATACCATCTTCAAGTATAATATAATTATCGTGAATAATAGTTTATTAATAATATTTTCTTTAGAAATAATTTTGTATATTAAGCAAAAACAATACACCACCTTTAACAATTTTCCTGGGAAAAGATTTTATATATTAAGCGAAACTAATACACCACCTTTAAAATATAATAATAATTTTCCTGGGAAAACATTTCATATATTAAGTGAAAATAATACACCACTTTGGAGATGTATTAAAAATTTCGCTAAAAAAATATATGTTAAATGGAAACGATACACCAACTTTTAAGGTATAATAACAATTTTCCTAAAAAAGAGTTTTATGTGTTAAGTGAAAGCAATATATTACTTTCCAGGTACAATAATAATCTTGCTACGAAAGAATTTTATATGCTAAATGAAAACTGAACATCACCTTGGACGTGTAGTAATAATTTCACTAAAGAAGGGTTTATACGTTAAAAGTGCAAAAATTATTCGAACTTATACGTGTAATAACAATTTTGCTGAGAAGAAAATATGTTAACTAGAAACTCACTCTTCAAGCAATAACAATTTGGCTAGGAAAGGCTTAAGAGAAAACAATGCATCACCTTTGTGGCGTAAAAACAATTTTGCTAAAAAAAAGATTGTGTTATAAGTTATTTCTTCTACCTTCTTCGCATGCTTTCGTAGTGTAGCGGTTAGCACGCTGGGCGCATATTCGAGAGGTCCGTGGTTCGAGTCCCGGTAAGGACACTGCTCATTTTTCATCTTTCCGGCTTCGAAATAACCTAATGTCTGTACACTGGCGAACGAACTAAAAAGGTGGTGGATGATGATTCTCCACCACCGGGATTTGGCAAATGGTTCCTCTGAAACCCGGTAGCTCTTTAAAAAGGGGAGTATATAAGGTATTTCTTCCACCTTCTTCGGATGCCTTCGTGATATAGTGGTCAGCACTCTGAGCGCGAATTCCGTAGGTTCGTGGTTCGAGTCCCGGCTCATGTTTCATGTCTCCTCCTTAGAAATAACCTAATGTCTCTACAGTGTAAAAAAAGAAAAACATTATACGGCCTTCGAAGTGTTAAAATAATATTACCAGAAAGGAATTATATGTGTTAACAGTAGAAACAATACATCAACTTTGAGGAGTGATAACAGTTTTGCTATGAAAAAAAAAATAGATGTTAAGTGAAAACATTGCACTATCTTCGAGGTGTAATAATAATTTTTCGTAAGAAAAGATTTTACGTGTTAAGTCAAAACAATACACTGCTTTCAAGGTGCAATAATTTTACAGATTATCGATTTTATATGTTTAACGAAAACGATAAACCTTCTCCGAGGTGCAACAACATTTAAGATATAAATAATGAAATCTGACGAGACGTTTGATAAAGCCATGTATGTATGTGTTCTACTTACGTCACAGCGACAGAAATACAAATGTACTAGTGATATACGTGCAGATGCATAAGAAATAAAAATACGTAGAAGGCCAATCTGGCAATGGTACTGTATTAGAAAAGGCAAATGTGCTGCCATGGACGCAGTTCGAAGCAGGATGGAGGAAGCATGGTTAAATTTTCCCTTTCTGTGGGAAAAAATGAATGTTTAGTGTTTAGCACTGATTGCTTACGTTTTAGTTGAAGCGAATGTTTGTTTTCTTCTACGAAGTTTATCTTCAGTTTTAAGTACTGTACATATATATCATACATACAGTAATGTTTAGTAATGTTTTACTCGAAACATTGCGTATAACAAAATTTCTGATTCATTTCACCAGCTGATTTATTTTGTTAACTTTACTCAAGAGACAGTTGTCACGGAAAGTTTGTGTTATATTGCGAAATCAAACAATAACATAATGACTCACCTTCTTTGAATTTTTATTTAATCTTATCGCCAAGTCTCAAAATGTATATCCAAAACTTGAGTTTGAATGATTGTCGTTCTCATGTAATTTCGTTAGAAAATCGGGGGTTTGCTAGCAGTATATAAAAGTTACTAGTTCTTCATGAGCGGCTAATTTTCAGATGCTACTTACTAGTACATGTCCAGAAACTTTTACTACGATTTGCTTGGGGATCATCCCCAGAAACCTACGTTCGATGTCCCAGAAAATGGAGACATGGCAACAAGGTAGTGACGACCTCGAAAAGTTGAGGGGAAGGACCACCTGTCCTTGGTGTTTTCCATCATCCTCCCTTTTCATCGATATAGAGCGAGGGGTTGCACTTGCTAGCGTCAACCTGTTTGCGTCGCCAATTCATCAGGGCATTTTTCATCGCTTGGTTTCTTATTTTGAAGCACGAAGCCTTCTTTGTCTGTTGGTTAAACGGGAATTCCATTGATATAAGTAAAATCTGAAAAGAGTGATCTAAAATTTAAGAAAAATTGTTACAGTAAATACTTTTAACAGCTTTTATCATAGTGATATAAGATGTACCTGAAAATTAGCGCCGTAAACGTCTGAAAATTAGTGCTATAATGTAATTACTAATAACTTATACAATAACTTGTATAAGATACTATAATGTCATAACTTGTACCTGATTTAAGTATTATACGAAAATGATCAGCTGATGAACAACTGTAATAGCTTTTGTCATAGTGATATAAATCGTATCGGAAAATTAGTATTATAATGATGTGATATAAATAGTATATGAATGTTGTGATGTAGGTAGGAGAATCATTATTACCAGTGACGTAATTAACAGTTTTTATTACAATCATATAAGTAGTATGTGAAAGTTAGCGGTTTTCGAACAATTATTACAGTAATATAATTAACAGTTTTTGTTACAGAGCTAGCAGCACTGTAATGATATAAATAATATTACTACTAAAATGATTATAATTATCACTGTAGAAATAGTATCCGAAAGTAGTGATATAAGTGCTTCATGAATAAGCATTGTTGAAAACAAGTTGTAGAGACATTAGGTTTATTTCGAAGCAGGAGTCATGAAAAATATGCAAGGCCTTCGCCGGGAATCGAACCACGGACCTCTGAAATACCGGCTCAGTGTGCTGACCACTACACCACGAAGGCACGCTAAGAATGTAGGAGATATACCTTATATACTCCCCTTTTTAAAGGGCGACTAGGGTTTTAGGGGACCTAGTCGCCAAATCCTGGGTGTGGAGAGTCATCATCCACAACCCTTTTAGTTCGGGCGCCACTGTAGAGACATTAGGTTTATTTCGAAGCAGGAGTCATGAAAAATATGCAAGGCCTTCGCCGGAAATCGAACCACGGACCTCTGAAATACCGGCTCTGTGTGCTGACCACTACACCCCGAAGGCACGCTAAGAAGACCACTACACCCCGAATGCACGCAGTTATAAGGCTATCTGTGGGAGATATACCTTATAAAGTAGCCACCTGAAATAATTGTAGAGTCATAAGTTTTATTATTATTATTTTGAAGCAGGAGAGTTGAAACATATGCAATGCCATTGCCGGGATTCAAACCCTGGACCTCTGGAATACGCGCCGAGTATACTTCCAATTAGACCACGAAGTCGTGTGGAAAGGAGGGAGAAAATAGCTTTTATACTCCCTTTTTAAAGGACCCAGTCGTCAAATCGTGGTGGTGACGAATTATCAACCACCAATTTTTTAGTTCAGGCGCCACTGTAGAATCGTTAGGTTATTTTGAAGCAGGAGACATCAAAAATGAGCAATGCCCCCGAAGGAACACTAACTTGGACCTCACGAATACGAGTGGAGTGTGCTACTGCTACACCACGAAGGCAAGGAAGTTAAAAATACCTTATATATTTATTACAAAAAAGGGAAAATATATAATGAATGAAGGAGCATAATCAAAAAGAGACAGATTAAATTTTTAAAAAAATTATATATCTTATACTTTGCCAAATGGCAACGCCTTTCGTTAAAATCCTGAGTTTTCTGATTCAATTTAAAATATAAATATTGCATCCACTGTGAGTGGCAACATATTGATTTCAAATTGATGAGCTAATTGATTACATTTAAAATGTTAAATAAATGTCTGTATTTTGCAGCTTGAAATAGGGAAACTAAGTCAGAAATAACATTAGGTACAATAAACTACAAAAAACTACAATATTTATAAAACAGCTGGAAGAATCCCTCCAAGTTCGCTCAAAAAGTCGTTTGGAACTTTTTTTTCTTCTTTTTTATACATTACTGATTATTTACAATTAAAGTACGTACAGTTATGGAATAAAAACATTTTTCAAATGTTATGTATCTCCCACTATCACTGGTGTTAACTGGGGCATTTATTTATTTATTTTTTCTTTATTTGTAGTCTCGGAAGACAGCTTCGTTGTATGCTTATTGGTATGCAATGGTAATCCCATTGTTCCGCATTAAGCAATATGATTTTTAATTTAGACAGGAAAACCGTACTCCTCTTAATCCTTCCTCGACGCTGACTATATGATTGAACTGAAGTGTTCAGAAGAGATTCTTATTAATTTCTTCAAGTGTAATGCAATAAAAAATAAATTTCGCGTATAAGTTACCTATTTACTTCTTCTTTGAACTTTTACTATTAATAGTAAGCGACCGTAATCGGTAGATGGTAGTGATGTCACAGAAAAGGGGCGTAGCCTAAGTAGCCGCAATCTGAAATCACGTCACTAACGGAAAATTAGGTAGACGCAGTCGTGTTGAATGACGACAGCCTTGATAGCTTCGTTTGGGCAGCAAAGATATTTTGGAAGAATTTGGAAAGTTCAACGTTATTTAACTTTATTTATTCAACTTCCGGGTGTAAAGTGATGCCAAGATGGCCGCTTCATAGGTCACGCCACTTCTTTGTGACGTCATTTCCACCTACCGATTACAGTCGTTTACTACTGTTATTACTGTTGTTGTTATTATTTATTTTGTACATCACAAAATTAAATTTATTATTTATTTTGTACATCGTAAAATTATAGTTGTTATTAATTTTTGTTTGGCTTGGTTTAGTTGGGTTATGGCAAAGCATAGAAGAGCTACCTCCCTATGGGGAAGACAATCTTCGTGAAGGAATTTTAGAATAAGCTAGTTCGTAATTATAATTGCACATAGGAAAAACCTCGAAAATTTCCATTCAGACAATCTGTTCGTCGGGATTAGACTGCGAGTCGAACTACCAGTGTCCAATGATTCCAATGATTGATCGCTGCTGAGCATTATTTGTTTTGTGCATCATGAAATTAGCCTTAATGCAAATTCAAATTCCATTAAATATTTGATATTCAAAACTCAAAAGATGGTCAATAATAATTAACAATAATTAAAAGATAATAGCTAATAATTAGCGATAAATTCAAAAAATAAGCATTAAATTCAAAATTAATCGTTAGAGTGAAATTCAACAGATAATCAATCATTATTTAAAAATAATATAGTGTTTCAAATATACCGCAATATATGTATGTAAATATATCACAACACATAATTTTAAGTGTAAATATTACAGCTGTTTAACTGCTAAACATAACTGATGTAGATTAGGTTTCATTTATTTTATCACAAAGCAGACTAAGGCTGTCTGCTAAAGTGAAAGCACTTCCTATGAGCGACTGGCTAGTATTCACGTTACATGTAAAGAAAACCACAATAAACGCCCATACAGACAGCCACTTGAACACGATTTCACCGTGTTCGAACTGCTGGTAATCAGCAGTCTTATCCGCTCGTTCGCTAGTAGACCTAACTCCTGATTATATATAGAAAAATTCTATCGGAAATGGATCAGTCGTAATTAGTGTTTCCTTAGAAAATCATTCATCAAGGCCTTACCCTCTGTTGTTAAAGAAGCAAAACGGATAGCAAACCATTATACTTATTACAAAAGTTAGATTAAAAGTAGTGACAATGCATCGGTAATTCTAAAAAGATTTTATTACTGTGATTCAAAGATTTACTCCCCTTAGATGGATAGCCCTCGAGTGCTTTGCAGTAATCAAATAAACCAAACCAGTCAAAGATTTACAGTCCTTCAATATAATCGTCCTTCATAGTTATCGCATTCTGTGCCGAATTATTGGGAAGAGTCTTTACATAAGAACATGTTATATACTCCCATTACATAATACTCGTTACATAAATATTCGTTACACAATCTTTATTACATAATACTCATCATACTTCCATTACATAAATCTATACGCGCTCCCATTACACAAATGCATATGTACTCCCATTACATAATACTTGTTACATGATAATTCCGTTACGCTATTCTCATTACATATATACATAAATATTCGTAATACAAATCCATACATTCTCTCTTTACATAGTACACGTTACATGATAACCCTGTTATAGGATGCTCGTTACATAAATGCATACACACTCCAGTTACATAAATATTCCGTTACATGATACTCGCTATATCATCCTCATTACATCATTATCGTTATATAAATACGTTAATATATCATAATGAAGTTACATAAATATATCTTAGATACTTTCTAGTTCAGAAAATGAACTATTATTTCCTCTATTCGTAAACATCATATGAGTAAAATTCCCAGTCGTAGAACTGCCACTTCCGTCGATGTCCCATAAATGACAGTCTGGATAAATTCCGTTATATTCATCCAATAAATCTTTTGAAGCAGTTTCTTTTTCTCCCTTTGGCGAAGAGATCATAGTTACATGGACTCATATCCAGGTAGTACGAACGGTGCTCCCATCGCAACCGTCGCAGGAGATCGGTGACAATTCTAGCATTTTGACATCATACATTCTCATAAAGGATGAAGGAATTATTATCACAAATGCCTTCCTTTGCTCAAAAGTGTTGGAAACATACGATATCTTGGATGTCCTAATATACTTATTTGACATTAAAACTGTTGTTTATTCGATGCGAACCACATTTAAAGTTTCTGAGAGCCACAGTCTGAGCTTCTTATACAGCGTTCTTCATACAATTAAAAAATAATAATAAAATAAAATGAAATGAAACTACTGAATGTTCAAAATGTCTTATATAACACGATCTCTCTCTAAAGACCTAAATGACGGTGTCCATCATTCCAAATCGCTGAACGTATACCAAAAAACTTTTCCAGTAAGAAATAAAGGGAAAATATTAAACTGATTCTTATAAAAAAGTCCTATTATTATTATTATCATAAACATATTTAGTATTAAAATACAAATTCAGTGGGTGAAATATATAGTATATATAAATGAAAGACAGCACATAATATTATGCATAAAAATTTTTCTAGTAACCAAATCAAAAGCAGTTTTACGTTCTGACGTCTCCGATCTTTGTTTGGTAATCAATTTCACCCCTACGCATCGTTAGTCGATTCAAAAAAGTCTTTTTTTTTTTCTTTTTTTTTCCCAAACCGTAGATACCGTCGTTTTCGGCATATGGTATACAAGTGCCGGATGTGCATGCTATCTTCATACTTGTGATCTACATACTACATACTTCCTACGATGCCTATACTAATATTTAGGAAAATTTTGCACTCCTTAAAAGAAAATATCGGGTATGGACATCACGTGTTTTCTTGTACGGCCTGTTAAATTATACACATATTTTGCTTCATTTCATTTAAACTTATTTTTTCAAATCATTCTAACCGATCTCATAATTTTATTTCTTCATAACTATTATAAAACATTTCCAAATTTAAGTTCTAGAAAACCCTGGCAGACTTCAGCCCATTCGCAATATCATTTGCAGTCGTTCTTTGCACGATTACCAGATTATAATTGTAAAGTAATGAAATTTAACGGACTATTAACAAAGCATTTTTAAAATTTGTAAACTTATAAATTGTATGAAAATACCAAATGTAACACAATTATAAATAAAACACAGTTTATTTATTAACGAACCTTCAATACAAATTTAAGATGACGTCAGAAATGGCAAATTTTGAAATTAAATACCTTTGTCAACTTTCGCCTACGGGTGTCAGACATTTCGTGTTTTATTTTTGCTTCCCTCTACGAAGTAAAAGAAATATTACAATCGCGAAAATTTTCGGATTGGATATTACAACGGAAATATCCTTTTTGATTTGAATCCTTTAAAAGTCTTTTTTCCAAAACGCATTATTGGTAGATCATTGAAATTTTATGCATGGGATGGCGTTAACGTCTATAACTTATATATATATATATATATATATATAATTTATTTACCAGTGGATTATTTAAAAACCACATTATCCACTTAAAAATCATTACTTGGCCTATTTTCTCACACGTTGATAGTAGTCATACACTTCTAGTTACAGTTTAGACGAAAATATTCATGTTTTGGCAATATCAAATTCGAAAGGAAAATAAACAGGTTGTGGACAAGCAACGAAATTTAACTTTTAATGCGGTGTCCCAGTTCCTATAATTATAATTAGGGAAGTTTTATACCCGTTATGAAAAAATAACATTATAAACAACTTGACTACCATATAATTAGTAAATTGAGCGTATTATTTAGTTTTAAAATTTGCAGTCTTTGATGCCATTTTCGACTCGCCTCGAGGAATCGTTTCATAAAGTTTGAATAGGAACCGGAGGAGTGTATAAAAAGGTTATATTTCGTAATTTTTAGAAATTTCTTTTTTAATTTCAGAATACGAAAGCTTGAGTCTTTGAGTTATTGAAAATATTTTTGTAATTGGAATAACACCAAATGTTGCGAAAATGAAGGATTTGTGGACGCGTTGCATGTTTCATATTTTTTCATAATAGTTCCCTCAGGCGGCCAGTCATTCAGAGAAAATGAAACCATTGGTTGTTAAAAAGGCCTAATGTCTCCTTCAAGTATCATGCTACAGTCGGCGCCACATAATGTGCTCTTGACTATTTGGATAACATTAACCATGACAACGCTAAATGATAAGAAAAAAAAATTACCTTCAAAATAGCAATGGAATTTAATTAAATTAAATAAACAAAACAAGAAACATATAAATAAGTACTTTCACAGGATTTTAACTGCGAAGAAAGTGGTTACTAATGGATTGTTTCTAAGTGTTAGACAGAAGGTTCAGTTACAAACTGTGTTTTATGTTTCTGGAATTATTTCACCGATGCTCTATCCGTAATCTTAGTATTCAGAGAGTATCCCTTATATCAGCATTTATAGGGAATTCTCCGGTTTCATCTTTAAGTTCTTCAGAAAGTTTATTACATGATTTGTTTCATTCATGTTTGTACATGAATTTTTTTTTTTTTTTGAATGGCTGGCGCTTGCCTATAACGGCATTGGCCACTACTAAGGCCAGAATGATGTACATGATTTGTTTCAGAAAGCCTTTGGCTGATATCATCCACCATCGTCTTTTGCCTGAAGAAGAAAGACCCCTGTCTGATCGTTCTCGAAATCAACAAAGTCAATAAAGTGTGCGTCAAAATGAGCATAAGTGGCTTTTTTTGCGTAATTTTTTAATAGTTGACTAAAATAAAAGCCAAACAGTTTCTTGACATGATATCAATATTTCATGGAAATTTTTCAATCTTTTGCAGAAATTTCAATTTTTTTTGCAGAATATAGTTAAAAAATTCATTTTATAAAATTTTGATTGTGTTAACCGAATTGTTGATCTCAATAAACGATGTATTTTCCATGTTTTCGCATATGAACGGGAGGGACTTGGGCAATTCGATAACAATATCCAAATGATAGCCTTAAACGCGATCTCGTTAAGTGGTGTCAACTGTATTTCAAAAATATTATTCAAGACTAAAACTACTATTTGCCACGTTAGGTTTCCGAACACTTCAGTTAGCTATGATCGCTGACACACAGCGTCTTCTGGAGCAAACGATCGCCAAGTCTGGCAATCCGTGGCGGTCGTGACGTCATCTTGCTACAACAGGTGAGTTTTTGAAGAAGTCGAATGCTTAGTCTGTGGAGCGTAGCATTGGATTCTGTGAGAAAGTTTGCTCTTAGGGATTGACCTTTGATCGGGCAGATGACGCTTCCTCGCTCTCCCTCCCTCTGCCCCACCCTCTTACTCCGCACGCCAGAACAGAACTACCGGAAATGTCTTCATATTGTGCTATAGGCTCATAACCCTTTATTCGCTTTCGTTTCTTGTTTGATACCCATCCTGACGTCATCGTTGATTGGAGTCGAGTTAAGTCATGTCTTAGGAGGAAGAAGAAAATTATATTATGGACTTTTTTTTTTAGAGGGCAGGCGAGATGTCCATACGCGTTCTAACTTGCATTTTGAATAACCTGAAGAGTTATCTTTTTCTACGAATTCGTTTTGGAAACTAAATATCTTACGTTTTATTAAATGGCAACACGCTGGTGCACGGAAATTATGTGTTATATCTGAGACAGTGCGACACATTGCTTTCAAAAAAAGACTTTATGGGTTAAGATTGAAAGATTTTGCCGAATTGAAAGATCTTACATTTTGCCGAATGACAAGAATCTGGCAAGTTGGAGATAAAAATATTTTATTTCGAAAAGTGTTGTCACTCGTGGCCTTAAATCGCTGAATTTGTGAAATAAAAATTCGTTAAATTTGTACAAAATATGAAATAAATAAAAAAAATCGAAATTTAATATTCCATATTCGAATGGACGACCACGTGTAATTAAAAATTCGGTGGCTCTAGCTGCCGTCGTTTTTTTCGCAGTGCTAGTAACATGTATACGCGCAGATGTTTTGTTATTTAATTTTCTTTTAAATAATACATGACGATAACATTTGGTGGCAACACTTTGAAAAGTGATACAAATAAAAAGTGAGTTTCGTAATTAATAGCACCTCTCCTCTGGTGTTAAAATGAAAAAAATATGTATTATCATTTTAATGAATCTAGGTAATTTTAATCAATCCAGAATGTAATGTATCCAACTAGTAATTAATAATAACTGAAATGAATCTGCATTTATTGCTATTAAATCGTTTAGTTCTCGAACATTTTTCGAGTGATAACAACTTTTAGAATATTTTGTGGACCAATGCCATCAGAGTTTGGGTAATTTTGTTCTTATTAGCTAAAATTAAATAAATATTGGTATTCAGAATTCATGCTAGCATAATTGTTCTAGGTGCAAAAAATTGTTTCAACATTAAATTTTAAAAAACCTAAATCAAATTTTGATAAAATCACTTCACTGTATTGCATTATCATCCGCAGCCAGTTTTACACGAAATTTGAACTCAGTATTTCATCAGGAAATTTGGTAAATATCGATTACAAACACCCTGAGTAAACTAAATAAGACCTTATGAATTGAGTAGAGATAAAAAATAGTGATTCGCCGAAACTCGAATTGGGTAGTATTGTTGGAGTTCTTTGTTCAGTTGTCGTTCCATGTTCAGTTCTTTGTTCCTGTACATTGGGATTAGCTAGAACTATGCTAATTAACTAACTAATATTAAATAATTTGAACTTTGTGCGGTTTGCACGGGGAAGGGAACTCTGGCATCTAAATTATTTTTCTTACCTTGGAGCAATGTTCTACGTTCAGTTACTAATCTTGAGGTTTCTTAACTGATCTTACTTATTAATGTCACTATTACTCACCAATAACACTAATGGAACAGTTTTTCACTAATATCATTTATGTTGATGTTACTTATCTAAATCACAAATGGCACTGTTACTCACTAATGTCTCCAATGTAACTGTTCGTCGCTAATGTCAGTCATATTGATGTTACTTAACTAATGTTACTAATTACCTACGAATGTGATTTAACCGATGGTAGAGTAGAGTAACTTAATGTAATATAACGCCTCAAGAATTTTGGATAGACTCTTCTAAACACACTTCCAACATCAAAAGTAAGTAAATGGCTGTACAAAGCATTTTCTGGAAAAGTATTTCTTGACTTGAAGGGGCAACCTTCGTAACGGTGCCTTATTTAAATCAAAGGCCATTATTTAACCATTATTTAAATCGATCATTGCTCGAAAAGACCTTCACATGGGTATCATTATATAAAAATCATTAAACCTTTATGTAAGCAGACCTTTACTCGACAAGAGAGTAACGATACGAAGGTGTTTGTAGGGCGATGTTGTATTATATCGAGGTTTAGTACAGGTTTAAATTACCATTATGTTTTTATTATTGCGTAGAATCAATAGGTTATTTTGATGCTGAAGACGTGAAAAATGAGCAAAGCCCTCGCCGGGACTAGAACCTGGAACTCACGAATACGCGCCGAGTGTGCTACCTTTACACCACAAAGGCATGCCTGAAGGAGGAAGAAAAAAAAGTGGCGCTTTCTTTACGCAAACTCCACAATTTCTGGAAAAGACAAATTTTTAAAAAGCTATTACAACATAAAGACGTTGCCACCTTTATGTGAATTGCCACCTTTATTTGCCACCTTTATTTTGAAAAAAGAGACTTTAATTGCGGCACCTTCATATCGTTACGATATACAGGTGCTAGCACCTTTACATAAATTTATGACACATATATCTGGTGGCACATTTGTATAAGTCTACCACTCTTCGAAATGAGAAAAATTTTCATAAGGTTTTTCATAAGGTGTTTACACATTTTTAGAAAAATTTCGATAAAGAATTTTTTTTTTAAAAAAAGGCCAAGTTTTTGGAATAAAAATTTCTGGCATCAGCTTATTATTTGAAATAAGAAACATCGTCTGCTGCCTTTAAACTAATTCTTTTTTCAAAATATCGCATGTAAACAAGCTGTGAACATTGTAACATTCTTTAAACATTGCATGTAAACATTCTTTTTTTCGAATGTTTTAAATTAAAATTTAATTCAATTTTTTGAATTCTTTTTTCAAAACAAATAACATTAAACATTGCATGTAAACATTCGTTTTTCAAAATATCGCATGTAAACAAGCTGAGGGTTGAGGATATGTTTTGGCGCTTTCCGAAGACAAATATTTCTTTTCCGTAATTCAAAAACGTTGTGGCATGCATTCATTGAAACTCCTAAGTGTAAAATAAGAAACATTATTCATCGGAAAGGGGAAAGCCATTAATCATAATTTCTGCACGAAAAGAAGACTCCAAAAGCATATTCGAAAAGATACACGCTGTTTCTTACGTTTCTAAAGTCAAATCGTCAGTAACAAGAGAAAATTCGCCTAGGCAGAAATCAATTGCAAAGTCTTTAAATATATCTGCAACAACAATAAATAAAATAATAAACCAAGATTTACAACTTAAAAAAGCTAAAAAAAAAATGTTTCTCGGCTTTTGCCAAGGCATGTGCCTCAAAGCAGATTAATTTGGAGAACCCTGTATGAAAACTATAAAACAAAAAGAATGCATCATGATCCTAGATGATGTATGAATTTACATAAATGAATGCAACAAAGAAAATGTCTATTTGTTATCGAAAACGAAGCGAAAAAAATGTACAAACCTGGTTCCGTCAAGCAAAGAAAACTTCAGTAAGGCGCTGAGTATTGTAGCAGATTCTCTTACAAAATAGAAATTTAAAATAAGAAGCACGGGGGAAAAACGTTAAAATCAACTCTACATACTCTCAAGAGAAAGTTTTACGCCCGTTATTTACAGAAGCAATTCTGTTTCTTTATCGCAGTGACTTTCAGAGAGTCAAGACAAAGCAATAAGTCATATTTTGAGAAGTACTACTACATCCCTTGAAAAAATGAAGACTGATACAAATACTGCATATATATATATTAGGTCGTGGTGAATATCCTAGATGAAAGGAAGATAGCATTAGTGATGCGTCAATCTTTTACTCACATTACTATCACAGCACATGAAGCCACCACAGGCATAAATTGCAATTTGCACGCATTTAAAAATATTGATAAATTTCTGAGTTGATGATACATTCAGAGACGATAAAAATGGGCCGTGATGGCATCCGTCAGATCTCGACAGATAAAAGATTAGCTAGCTAAGAGAGTTTCCATATTTCTCTCAGAGACGCAGCATCGAACAGTCTGCTATTCTGCTCGAGCAGGAGCAATGCCTCGGATGAGCCTGGTTGCCATCTAATGCTATGAAATACTCTCTAGAATTCATTATAATATCTTTTCAACGTATTTCTGCAAAGGTTTCACGTTTCAACTATGAATACTACGTTCAGCTGCCTTTGGTCTGTTAGTGAAAAAAAAAGCGTCTCTTTCTAAGCTTGAACCCACCACGATGAATGGAATCTGTTAAGTATTGGGAGAGAAATGGAAATTTTACGAAAAGTCCTCTATCATGGAAATCACCCTGCAGACTTATAGACACACACAAAAAAAAAAAAAAAAGTGCTAGCAGATGGAACGTCTAGGAAAAAAAAATACTCTTTACATTTTAAACGTTAATTAAACGGCCCCGGAATCATTCTAAAAATGTATAAGCAACCTCTGCATCGAAGGAAAACAAATAGAATGATAAGGTTTCTGCTTTTTATTTGTCACTGTATGCTTGTAACCTAAGTCATATGAATAAGGTAAGACGGGAGAATTTCCCACGTTGGTACAATCAATAAATTTAGTTTGCCACATTTGATAGTGCTTCTGTATTCTGAAATTTTGGGTTTTCCGGTTAAAGTTAAAAATAAGTTATTTAGTGGTTAATTCAGCATGTTGGAATTCCCTGATTAAATATCAGTCTAAAATTTAATATTTAGCTGTCCATACTTTTGAATTACGAAATATAACCAATAGAAATTCTTTCGACTTAAAATCAGATCTTTGTTTGAAATGACAGGAACATCAGCATAAAAATAGCAACGCCTCATCCAAGTAAGTAAAAAATAATTTCGTAAATGCTTCTGCCGGGCAATGAGACGCAAACTGAAGTGGCATTTGCTTTGTTAATCAGTTTAGCAAATGAAAGCCTCGTTTGGATAGTAATGCTTGGATATATAGGTACCTGTACCTTTACAAACGCTGTTTTTTACAAATTAGATACTGGTTTTCACAAGGGTGAAGGCACCTTTATCGGCAGTAAGACTATTATCTTTTCAAAAGCCACCGACTTAAATAAAAGTGCCTCTACATTTTGATGGCGCCTCTAAGAAGTGGTTTCATTCGACGCGTATGATTTAAAGAGTTCTTGAAAGTATAACATGTTGGGTTTTTTTTCCCCTCAAAATTTATAAATCACACGTCGGCACTTGTTCTATTGTTAAGTACAAAAATTTGCCTGTATTACTTACAAGTGATTTACATATTGCTTTGTTAAACGTCCATTAAAGTTCGAGGAAAACGAAAACGCTTTACCCTGTAAATGCAGTAAAGAAACGCTGTAATTATAATTTGAAATCAGAAACAAAGTCCTAAAATAATCATCTGTCTCAATTAATAATTAATGAATAATCTGTACATATGTATGTTCTTCGTTCTTGTGGAAAAGCATAGGTACCTAGAGCCACCAAAGTTTGAGGTCACGTAGCCTTTAACCTACCATATGCACCTTGAAGCCCGAGTTTTGAATTTCGAAGCTGTGTCTTATTTATTTAATGAATTTCTGCTGTTTCTTATTATTAATGAAATTTTACTTGGCAATCTCAGTGATTTAAAAGAAGAGCTTTTTCTTTTGGCAAAGCGTAAGATCTTTATATTTCAAATAATTTAATCGGAAAACTCAGCTATTTAAAAGAAATGGGCTGTCAGAGTGTTGTCATTCAGCAAAAGGGCAAGGTATTTAATTTTTCTTTCAAACTGAATCTATCTCTTGCTGATGAGCAAAACAAAATTTCAAAAGCAATGAGGCGATTCTTCATCTCTATTACATTATTATTAATACTATCTGTCTCCGTGAAATTATATTAGCTGGGCTTATAAAAATCGCAATATATTTTTCTTTACTACAATAACTATTTTAGGCAGCTGGTCGCGGAGGTGGATAACCGCTTAGAAGATTCTAGCAATTAAATTAAAGACCTCCAATGAAGGTCACGATTTTTATTTTTCAAAATTCAACTTAATAGATGTTCCCTGCCCATTTAAACATTTTGTTTTAAAAGAAATACGCAGATTTAATGGCAGGTGGTATGAATTCAATTGGAATTAACATTTCAAATTCTTTTTCATTCGTATAATTTTATACCAAGCATCAGAAAGTCAAAAAAATTCCCATCGAATACTAATTATACGAAAATTGAGAAAAAACACCTGCTGCGCAAATAATGAATTCTAGTTTTGGAAAAATCAATAATTTCGATAAGTACTTTTAAAGAAATTTTCCGCATTTAAATATGTAGCGCAAAAGAAAAGATTTAGCATTAAGATAAACCCCATGTCTTCAGCCTTTATTTTCGCAACTGTTGGTCATAAACCCATTCATACAGTTTCAAAAATATTTAAAATCACGTAAAGATTTGTATTTTCGAATTTTTACAATATAAAATTTAACTTTTTAGACTTTCTTCCAGTCCCTTTACTAACCTTTAGGAAAATTTTGTTCTCCTTTTATAAAATAAAACAGGAAATGTTTGACTCCGGCACCAAAATGGACTGAGATATTTAATTTTAAAATTTGCGATTTTTGACATATATTCAGTTCGCATTGCGAAGTCGGTTAATAAATAAATTAGAATTAATCGATGTAGACTTTTCCCCATAAATGCCATTTAATGATATTGTTCAGTGGTTTACTGGTGTCTTAAATTGATAATTTTTTTACTTCCTTGTATGAAGTAACGGATGTATGGTAATCGCAAAAAATTTAGGATATCATATTTCAACGAAAGTATCCATTTAGGCTGCTCTCGAATCCATTTGAAAAATGTTTTTGCGTGACATTCCTACATAAGAATATAATAAAGGACTCTTTTCTCAAAACAGATTGCAAAATGGATTCAGAAAAGATTTTTTTTGTACGTACTTAAGAATGTATTTTGTATAACTCAAAAACGAGTAGCCTCAGAACATTGAAATTTTGTATATGGGACTGTTACAACATGTAGTTGTGCACTTCTCTTTTTTGGGTGCGATCGGCCTCACCAGAAATATATAAATATACATATATGTATACTCACTCTCTTACTCGGCTGGGTGAGCTCAGTTTTTTATTCTTATATGCTCGCATGAAATGTGTATGTTTATGTAAATTGTGCCTTTTTTGCTTCAAAAGCGATTGAATTATATTGTTCTTATGTACTGCTTAAGGTTTTTATGCCTTTAGTTAATCTGCACGCAATGGTTATAGAATTATAAACAATTTAAAAGTTGTTTAAGTCCTACTAAGCTTAACGAAGCCGCCATTTGTTTACATTTGAAGCTCTTAGTGGAATAACGAATTAAATCAGTTTCAGCATCAACTTCAGCGTCTTTTTGCCGAGTGGGAACAAACGGAAACTTTCAGTTTTGTGAACCGAAAAATCTGTCTTCCTGCCTGCTGGCCGAAGTGATTGTTTTTGCGTAGAAACTCTAATTTTAATTGTAAAAGTTTTTTAACTGTTTTTACCTATACTTTGTGTTTTATGTTTACAATTTTTAATGACGATGTTTTGACTTTTTGTGTGTTTTTGCCTTGCCGCGAATTTTGAACAGTTTATTGAATATGAAAGAAAATAATTTTCAACGAAACAAAAAATGTGTCATTTTTTGCTGCATTTCGTTCAAATTTGCCTTTCGTTTAAGGCAGTGCAAAAAAGTCATGGGGTGTCCACATCACATTCCTCATATTTGGTATACAAAAGAATTTTCTCACAAGTAATTTGTAAGTTTTTAAAGCCTAAAATACTACATTAATATTCTCATAGAGTTTTATTATATTAGAATCGTAATCTGGTAATCGTAAAAAAAATCATTAAATTGGAAATATTTTTTTTATTTTGAATGAATGCAAATAATTGTACTAGTTGACTACGTGCCAGTACGGAAGCCTGGCAGCGTTTTCCAGAATGAGAATTTTGTAAAATTCTCTGAATAGGAATTAACACATTTAGTAATCTTATGAAGGAAGGAATGTAGTGTTTACATTAGATTTTTTACTAGTACTGATGTGAACACCTTGTGCGGCCTTTTAAATTATACACATTTTTTGCTGCATTTCATTTAAACTTATCTCCCCGAATTTCATTAAAGATATATTTCTCATTCAATTAATTCAGTTCTCACTTTGCGGCAAAACAAAAATACATAAAAACTGAAAACGTATTCATTAAAAACTGTAAAATGCAGAAAAATATAAACGGTTAAAGCAGTTTCGAAAATTTTTACATTTAAAATTAGAGTTTCTACGTAAAACAAGTAATTCGGCCAATGGGCAGGAAGACAGATTTTTCGGTGCCCAAAACTGAAAGTTTACACACTCGGCAAAAAAGACGCTGAAGATGGTGCAGAAACTGGCTTAATTCACTATTCTGCTGAAAGTTTCAAATATAAATAAACGTCGGCTTCCATGGGCTTAGTCGCACTTAAACAGCTTTTAAATTGTTGATAATTCTACAAGTATTGCATGCATAATAATAAATAAAGACATAAATAAAGGCATAACTACTTTAACCGGAATATACGAACAAAGTAATTCAATCACTTTTAAAACAAAAAAATGTACATTTTACCGATATGTAAGAATAAAAAACTGAGCTCACCCAGCCGGTCAGCAGAGTGAGTATATATATCTATATATATATACATATACATATATATATATATATATATGTATATTTAAATTCATTTGGTGTGGCCTATTGCAACCAAGAAGAGAGGTTCACAGTTACATATCATAGCAATCCTAAATACAAACTATTTTACAATCCGTTTTGGGGAAAAGAGTTCTCTATTCTGTCTTTACGTACAGATGTCACGCAAAAACATTGTTGAAATCTATTCGAGAGCGGTCAAAATTTATATATTGGTTGAAATACGATACCCGAACTTTTTCGAGATTGCAATACTTCCTTTACTTTGTACAAGAAAGTAAAAAGTAACCTTCAACTGACTCTTGTTTACTCACTTTCAAAATCTGTGGCTACGTAAGAAAGCTCTTGCGAAATCATAAATAAATATGTATAAAAAGTTGCGAATTGTATAATAAAATTTTGCTGAAGTCTGTGTTCTCACATTTGTGTCCATATCATCACTTTTGTGTCTACTACTGTCTACTACTATCATCACTTTTGTGTCTACTACTATTTAAATAAAATGATGTTTCCATCCAATGTATTATTTTTAAAGAAACTATATAGCGAATATAAAAAATGTATAGCAATATTTTAACATTGTATCCGGAATATTAACGATAAACTTTTTTTACTTGAACGATAAACTTTAACCGTTTTTAAATATTTTGGAATTTTGCTGTTAAATTTGATGCGACGTTTGTGCAAAGAAAGGACAATTAATAATAAAGTTAAAAAGGTAAAAACCTTGTGTAGGACACGTTGTTAGGAAGACTGAACGTTGATATTATAGTTTAAAAAAACACTAAAAGATAATAGAAAAATGTATGTCAATAATAGGAAAATGTATGTTTAACACTACCAGAAATTCTAAAAATATGCTAATTTTAAAAATTTTGCGATTTTACTGCGTAATTTTATGTAGCGTAAGTGCGAAGAAAACGATGCTTAATAATAAATTTAAAAAGACCAAAATGTGTTGCCCATCAGAGGGCGAGCGGTAAAATCGCTGACCATTGGTAGTTCTGGTTTCGATTCTAGACGAACGGGCTGGCTGCATGGGTGTTTTCGTGGTTTTCCCCATGTGTAGCTTGTATGCCAGTTAGTTTCCCTTGAAAAATCCTCCAAGAAGGCATCCCTTCCCTTAGTTAGAGAGCCCTAATATGCTTTGCTATAATCAACTAAACCAAAGTTGTGTTAGCAGGGGTGAGTCCAAGAGCAGATTGATTATCCACGAGCTCAGCAAAATCATAAAAATGTTAATAAAACCCTCTCGTGCAATGACAAATTCTGAATACTTTCAGATTTTCTTTTTCTTTTTTTGTTTTACTTCCTTGTACGAAGTGTCGTATTCGCAAAAATTTCGGTTATCAGATTTCAACGGAAATATCCATTTTGACCACATTCCCACATCCATTTTGATTACTTTTCTGCGTCATGTCTGTACAATAAAGAACTCTTTATTCTAAAAAAGGATTGTAAAATGGGTTCGAAACAGACTTTTTGGCGACGTCTGTGCGTCTCGTGTAACTCAAAAACGATAAGCCGTACCATTTCTCGCAGAACGCAACAGTAACACTGCTATAATCATATCACTCATAACTCAAAATCGATTAGTCGTAGAACTCTGAAATTTTGATATGGGGCTGCTATGACATTTAGTTGTACACTTACCTTTTTTATTGCAATCTGCGGTGTTAAAAATTTATATATCTAATGCATACCGACCCCCTTACTCGACTTGGAGGTCTTTCCCCGGCCTTTATTGTCACAATCTTTGGTCGAAGTCATCTATTTCCAGTTACAGAACTGTTTTAAATGATGAAAATATTCATGTTTTGTTAATATAATTTTTTTTTAAATTTAATTTTGCGCAAATAACGAAATCTGACTTACAAAGCGGTCTCCCGATTCCTATACTTATATTTGGGGAAAGTTTTATACTTATTATGAATGACAAGAATTGACAGGAATATTAACTTTCAAAATGTGCGGTTGGTTCATTTTCGACTTACGTCGAGGAATCGCTACGTTAAGTTAGGTTAGTTGGAGGAAATAAGTTTAAATGAAGTGCACCAAAAAATGTATATAATTTAATACGCAGTGCAAAGAAATCATGCGGTGTCCACATAAAGATTTATTACTGTATTATTTATTATAAAGGAATTGCATAATAAAAATGAATTTGGGAATATTGTTTTTAATTTCTATTCGCGTTATGATCGAGTCTTTTGCCTCGGGGGGGGCGTCAATGACAAAGGCCATGATTATGATGATTTTTACTGCAGATACTCGTTTAAATGGTTTATACGAATCATTTATTTGAAATAATTCAAAAATTAAAAAAAAAAATCCGACGTTCCTCAGTCTTGAAAGTGTAGAAAAAACGGCATAAATAGTATTAGACTGAAAGCCCATTGGTAAAAGATAGTCACTAAAAAAATCTTTTTTTATAAGTGTGGCAGGTGGAACTATTTAGCAAACGGTGTGCAGACCCGCAGACAGGTGCTTTTTCAATGACACATTGGCTATAATTTCTGTCTCCTTCACAAATTTTCTCAGCTTCTTCTGTTCTGTCATTTCGCAGGTGGTTATGGACGCGGAAATATCAATCTGTTTAATTAAATTATTCGCAAACTCTCATGAATTATGTATTTATTTTTATTCATTAATAGAGATCTGCCAATGTTTTTAGAGCAATCTACTGTAACTAGGGCTGGACTCAAAGAGTGGAGTTTTGCTCATAGAACAGACAGAAATAAATCTTCGATTTTCTTTATTATTAAGCAATGAAGAATTTGTATGTACAGAAGGCGCAGCTTTATGTGATCCCATTTGTCCAGGACTATTTGCATAATATTAATCCAGTGATAACCTTAAATAATGAAATAAAAGTGTTTTTCAGAATAACAGTGGAGTTTAATATAAATATAACTAGAAACATATAAATACTTACTTTCACATAATTTAAAGAAAAAATCGTTAGTAGTTTATTATCTGTATTCACTGCATAAAAATTCCTTTAAGAGCTATTCATTATTCACAATGTTTTTGGAAATTTGTTTCAGATAGCTAGGCAGATATCTTCTGCCATTGATGCTTTTCGTTTTTCATCAATATCCACTCAAACGTTAAATTCCTCATAATTCGTGCTAGTTGGAGACATTTTTTAGCTGTTCAATTTCCTTTATTTCATCATTTATTAAAAAATTGCTATGTTTAAAACAGTTCTTTATAATCTTTTCTGAGGCGCGGTTCCAAAACTTAAATTTTGCCTGAAATCAAAATCAAAATTCTTGACGACTGAACTTCTTATTCTCCGACGTCTTTCATTTGAGAATTTCTGTACTGTATTTCGACTTAATTAGCGGTTTTATTTTTTATTTCACACCATTATTGCAATCTTAAAAATTCACTGTATAATAAATTAAAAGAATTTTTTTATCCCAATAAACAAAGTATTTTCCAAGGCCGAGACTACTGTAATTCAATAACAGTATCCGAATGATAACATTAACCGCGATCACATTAAGCGGCGCTTACGTAGGTACACCGAGGGGAAGGGGTGGGGTAGTTTTCTATCTCTCGTTCTACTGGGCCGATTGACGAAATTCAAATCACGGTTTTCATGTCTTCAAAGCACGGAGTAGGATGTAAGTAGTGTGAAAGTGCCGGTTCAGCGCCAGGATCTCAAACTCGCAGGCGGTGCGCGGTG